>CAUYUJ010022685.1:45000-60000 GCA_963575745.1 Prorocentrum cordatum | reverse complement strand
CCCTGGTGCCCGGGCCGCGGGCCAGGCGAACCGCGCTGGCGCAGCGGCAACGCCGGGCGGGCAGCCCGCTCTCCCCATGCATCCCTCACGTTTGCTTTGAGAGACTCATGCTTGGATTGGTCGAGGGAGGGGCCAGAACGCAGAACGCAGCGCCCACCTGCAAGGGGAAAGCTGACCAGCCCCCCTGAGCAGGAGCGTGTCTGCGCTCGCGCACTGGATTTTGCCCCCGCCCCCCCCCCCCCGTCCCCCACGCTCCCTCCCCCTCGGCCTCCTCCCTCCTCCTCCTCCCCTCCTCCCTCCTCCCCCTCCTCCTCCTCCTCCTCCTCCTCTCCTCCTCCTCCTCCTCCTCCTCCTCCTCCTCCCTCCTCCTCCCCTCCTTCCTCCCCTCGCTTCCCCTCGCTCCCCCACGCCCCCTCCCCCTCGCCCCCCCCCCTGCGTGCCAGCTTGCGGGCGAAGAAGACGCGAGACTCCACGAGCTCTTCCACTGCTGCGCCGGACGCCACGACGGCCACGCCGAAAATGTTGCACAGCCCGGTCATGCGGCTCGTCAGGTTGACGGCGTCGCCGAGGCAGCCGAACTTCATGAACTTGTCGCTGCCGATGTTGCCCGCCAGGACTTCCCCCGAGTGGAGGCCAATCTGCACCTCCAGGGGCGTGCCGCGCGGTCCGTTCACCAGCTCGTTGAGCTCTCGGATCGCCATCTTGATCGACAGGGCTGCAGCGCAGGCACACGCCTTGTGGTTGCTCTCGTCGTCGGGCGTGTTCCAATAGACCAGGATGCCGTTGGACAAAATCTCGGAGACCGTGCCTCGGAATTTTGCCGCGACGTGTGTCATGGTCGCGTAGCACTTGGTGGCGAATTCTGGCGAGGATTCGACTATCGGGGCAAAGTCCTTGATGGTGCAGAACATGATGGAGACCTCTTTCTTGTCGACGTGCAGGCCTGTGGCACGGGGCTTATCGTCCACAATCCTCTGCACCACAGACTCAGGCACGAAACGCGCGAAGTCCTCGACGGCTTTCAGAGAGCGGCAGAACGACTCCTCCAATCGGCTGATGTCCTCGATCCGCGAGCGCCTGCCAGACCGCAACGGCTTGAAAGCGTCGGTCTGCCTCATGCACTTCAGGTTGCCCAGCAGCTGCATCAGGGCGCCGAGAGTCCGCAGAGGCTCAGAGATGGAGTAGCCGAGCCAGAGGCCGACCGTGATGCTGACGGCGGCGACGGCTGTGAAGGCGCACGCCATGGCGACCCTGGCCTGGTTTACCGCGCTCTTCGACTTCTCGTTCAGCGCCATGATCTCGCTCAAGGCCTCCTCGCTCTGCCCCACAACAGGCGCGTTGAAGAGCGAGGCAGGGAGTGCGACCACCGCCAGCCAACTGGTGGAGCCGTCCATTACTATCGACTGAGTGCCGATCTGGAAACAGTCCTCAGACTGCTCGAAGGCGTCGCACTCGATGAAGCGGCCCTCGGTGGCCGCTGTCAGATTGACCTTGAAGATCTGCAGTGCAGTCTGCAAGGCCGAGGCATTCCAGGATCCGTACCTGTGCAGTATCGCTCGGGACACGCTGGAAATGTTCCCCTTCTCCGAGTTCTCGGCCATGACCCCGAGCTCTGTCTGCCTCGAGGCGCCGAGAAGCAGCCCCTCCTGCTCTGGGAAGCGCGTGCTGACGTGGCCTACGAGGAATATGCTCCCCCGGCCGTCCTGCGCGACCTGGACCAGCAGGTCCTGGCCGACCCCGCCGCCTCCCTGCGTGAGCGCCTCGAAGCACACGCTGCGCACCGCGACCTCCGCGGCGACCACGCCGCTCATGCAGCCGTAGTCGCCGCAATACGCCAGCGGGACCGTCCACGAGACCATCATGTGCGCCCCGCCGGCGTACGCCTCCGACCACCCCCCCTCCGCAGGCCCCCACGGGGGCGCCGACGCGCTGCCGGCCGCGGCGAGCCACTGCTGGACGGCCACCTGCTGAGGGAGCCCCACGCCCTGCGGCGAGGTGCCGTCGGTGCCGCTCGCGCGGGCCAGATCGCCCGGGCGAGCGAGGATGCTGTCGCTGGCGTCCTCCGCGTCGTAGTAGACGAGGTCGTCCCTCGCGCGGCACCCGGAGGACCGGTTGGCGCGCGCGGCGACGCCCGCGAACTGCCCCCCCGTGAAGCTGACGAAGATTCCGCCGAGCAGGGACGCAGGCGCGCCCTGCTTCAGCCGGGGGCCACGCGACGAGAGCACGTGCCGCCTCGCCACCTGCGCCAGGCCGGCGCTGGCGTCCCCGATCGCCTCGCCCTCCGCGCAGACAGGGATCTCCATCATGGCGCGGTAGCGCACCTCGCTGCGCTGTGCCGCGCTCGCGCCGTCCCAGGAGCTGTTCAGCGCGTGAGCAATGCGCATGTACCCCCAGACAGCATCAACGGCGTGCTCGGCCGGCAACTGTATGGAGTGTGTCACGCCCGTGCTGACGGACTGCAGGAGCCTATGGAAAGCGGCCATGGTGACAGTGTCATAGATGATCACTTCGATCGCCGACTCCTGCTCGCTGTAAGCGCTCTTGCACATCTCAATGGCGTGGCCTCGTATCCACGAGGTCGTCGACTCCATTTTGCAGCACATGCAGCTGCAGACAACGAGCACCATCAGGATGGGCAAGCACGTCATCGCCTTCCGGAACGAGACCTGCGAGCGCGGTCCACAGCCTCCTCCTCCTCCTCCTCCTCCTCCTCCTCCTCCTATGGTTTCGGGCCATAGCTCGGGCCTCTGGCACCAGCTCGGGGCCACTCGGGCACCCTCGAAACGCCCTGGGCGAGGCTCAGCTGCTGAAGCCCGTCCCCCGGTTAAAAGCCTTCCTCCTCCTCCTCCTGGTCCTCCTCCTCCTCCTCCTCCTCCTCCTCCTCCCTGTCCTCGTCCTCCTCCTCCTCCTCCTCTTCTTCTTCTTCTTCTTCTTCTTCTTCTTCTTCTTCTTTCTCTCTCCTACTTCCTCTCCTCCTCCTCCTCCCTCCCTCCCTCCCTACTTCCCGCCCTCCCTCCCTCCTCCCTCCTCCCTCCTCCCTCCTACCTCCTACCTTTTCCCTCCTCTCTCCTCTCTCTTCTCCCCTCTCTCCTCTTCCCTCTCTCTTCCTGCTGCTGGTCCTCCTCGTCATCCTCCTATTCCTCTTTTCCTCTTTGTCCCTTTTCCTCTTTTTCTCTTTCCTCTTTTCCTCTTGTCCTCTTGTCCTCTTTTCATCCTTTCACCTTGTTCTCTTTTACTCTTTCCCTCTTTTCCTCCTCCTCCTCGTCCTCCTCCTCCTTCACACATGCAAAATCTGAATGCTACTCTCCTCTCTCCCCTAGTGACGTCTGGGAAATTTTCGGCCCCCGTCCGCGCACTGGTTTTTCAGACACAAAAATTACCGGGAAATGTTTTTTTTGTGTGTTTGTTTTTCTTCTTCTTCCAGATGCTGCTCTCGCTGAAGCGCTGGCCCCATTTACGGGCTACCGCTCGTTCCGAATCGTGCTGCCGCTGCAGCGCAGGCCCCATTTCCGCGCTTCCGCTCGTTCCGAATCGTGCTCCCGCTGCAGCGCTGGCGTCATGATTTACAGCGCCATGCCACGGCATTGTTTTCGGTCCTTCCAAATAGGACCCAAAACCTAGAAGATGGCCCCCCGAAACAACCATCGGAAGTGATTCCAGATTCGGTGCCGATTCGCTGATTTTTTGGGTCGCAGAGGCCCCACTTTGGGGCGTCGCCACGCCATGCTATGTCAAGCTACGCGTCCTCCGAATCGTGCTCCCGCTGCAACGCTGGCCTCGTTTCCGCGCTTCCGCTCGTTCCGAATCGTGCTCCCGCTGCGGCGCTGGCGTCATTATTTCCAGCGCCATGCCACGGCATGGTTTTCGGTCCTTCCAAATATGCACCAAAATCTGGAAGATGCAACCCGAAACAACCATCGGATGTGATTACACATTCGGTGTCGATTCGTTGATACTTTATGTCGCAGAAGCCCCACTTTGGGGCGTCGCCACGCCATGCTATGTCAGGCTACGCGTTGATCTTCAAACCATGCTATGCCATGTAATGCTATGCCCTGCTGCGACATCCGACTGTGCGAATCGAGAGGAGTTCTTCGCCATGGTTAGGGATGGGAGGGAGGGGTAGGACGTCAGATATGACGCGAGCGCACCTAGCTTGTCCCCCCCCCCCCTCCCCCCCTCTGCCGCCCTCCTCCTCCTCCTCTTCTTCTTCTTGTGCTTCCTCCTCCTCCTCCTCCTCCTCCTCCTCCTCCTTCTCGGTCGTCATAAATAACTCCCCCGCGTCGCGCCTCGAGGCCGGTCGAAAAGGCGGGCCGGGCGTTTCGCCTGAGACTTTTTCATCGTTTCTGACCCCGTAATTTCAAAAATAATCATTAGCGACGATTTCGCGAATGGGGGGCGGGTCGTTTTCAAAATGCGGCTTTCGCTTCAGCGCCGTGCGCATTCGTCTTAACGAAATGCATGAACTTCGCGCATGGGGGGCGGGCCGTTTTCAGCATGTAGCTCTCGTTTGACGCCGGGTCGTTTTCGAAATGTGGCTCTCGCCATCGTGCCGCGCGCATTCGTCTGTGAAGGGTGTAAGGGTTTCACGGATGGAGGGCGGGTCGTTTTCAACATGTGGGCTCGCCTAAGCGCCGCGTGCATTCGTCTTGAAAAATTGCATGAGGTGTGCGGATGGAAGGCGGGTGGTTTTCAAAATGCAGCTTTCGCCTAAGTGCCGCGCATTCGTCTTAAACAATTGCAAGAGCTTCGCGGATTAAGGGCGGCTCGTTTTCGAACTGTGGCTCTCGCCTTCGCGCCGCGCACATTCAAACAGTTCCACGAGTCTCATGGCTCCCATGGTCAACGTATCAGGACGGTTCTGGATTGTCTGGGCGCAACAGCTATGCTGATTCGCGGTGTTGAAGTCCCAGGAACGGCGTTCTGGCACGAGTCTGGATCGCCAAGACGCAACACTCGCGTTGATTCGTGGTTCTGGAGTTCCGAGAACGAGGTTTTGGAACGCTTCAGGGTCTTCAAACGGTTGTGCCCCAACGGTGTACGATGGAAACAAGTCCTTGTATGGGGCCTATGAAAGGGGGAGCTTGCAGGGAGGGCTTAACCCACTATCATTAACGAACATTGGGTTTACACTGGTCTCTCCGTCCTCTCTCCTCTCTCATCTCTCCTGTCTCCTCCTCCTCTTCCTCCTCCTCCTTCTCCGCTTCTTCCTTATCCTCCTCCTCTTCTCTCCCCCCCTCTTCCTCCTCCTTCTCCTTCACCTCCTCCTCATCGTCGTCCTCGTTTTCGCCCTCCTCGCCCTCCTCGTCCTCAGTGTCGTTGTCCTTGCCCTTGTCCTTGTCCTCCTCGTCCTCCTCCTCCCCCTCCTCCCCCTCTGTCCTCCTCGTCCTCCTCCTTTTCCCCGCCCCTCGCGTGTGGGCCGCGCAGCCAGGTCCTTCGGGCGCTAGCACGCAGGCGCCTCACCCCAAAATCCGACCGCGCGGTTGGCGGAGACTCTCCGAAAGCGGGGGGGGGGAGCGGCGACGGCGCCGCAGGTGCATGCGACGACAAGCGAACAAACGGCTTGGCACCCGCTATATCAATTGCAAGGCGCGCGCAGCGGCTTCAAACTGCCGTCCACTAGGGTGGCGCCCCCCCTTGAACGAAGGATTGCAACGAAGGATTGCAAAAACGAAGGATTGCAAAAACAACCCGACGACGAACGACGGGTTTTTTGCAATCCTTCGAACGGTTTTTTTTTCCAATCCTTCGTTCAAAAAAAGAATGGTAACAAGGGGGCCATCGGGCGGGGGGCGCCCCATTGAGTTACGCAAGCGATCCAGGACGACGGGGCAACTGCAATGGTGAACAAATTGGTCACGGCAGCCGCTACACCCGAGGATATACTGAGAGAGGGTTTGGGCACTGTGGCCTGTCGCCCGCGCCCCGCAGAGGCTCTTGCACAGCTGCGCGCCGCGAGTGAGGAGGGAGGGTGGGTGTTACTTCGCGACATACTTGCCGATCACCGCGGTCAATGCCATCAGCTCTACCAGGGAACCATTTCCACGAACTCTGGGCAAAGGTCGCCTGGGTATTATCAATGTAGAAATCGTCGCGAACTGCCTGCTGCGAGATCCTCTGAGCGTGATTCGCCTTTCCGATGACCTGAGGATAGTCCTGCCGACATCTCTGGAGTGTCCTGAAAGATCCCCCCCGCCGCAGAAAACGTTGGGTCCGCCAGAAAACCGTTGCTCGCCTCCTCCAACATAAGGGCCAGGGGGCGGAATTGCCAGCGCTCGGGGGAGACCTGGTCGCGGACCCAGCACGGGATGGGAATGTGGGTCGTGGCAGATTCCCGCAGGTCCTCGAGCGCTGGCCTCCAGACTTCACAAGTCATGAGCGCCGCGCGCCGAAGGTTCGCCAAGTTCAGCGCCGCCATGCCAGTCAGGACGGGGCCGCCCCACGCAGACGCACGGAGCCAGTCAGCATATTTCAGACGAGAGCGTGGCATCCTGAAGATTTTCAGGCACTGGGTAAGCTCAGCGTTGCTCTGCGTTTCCGGGAGGAGCGGGTGCTGCGACGCGTGCCGCAGGACCGTGGTGCATCTCCGATTATCCGTCCGAGCAGTCACGTCCGTCGCCGCGCTGGCCGTCGCGACTGCCCCGCAGCGCTCAAAGTACTTTCTCTGCGGAGCGAACCACTCGTCACCGCGGACACCAGGGCCCAGCCACGTCCCGAAGTACCTAGCCTTCGAGCAGTCTATCCATTCCGGGATCGAATGGATAACCGCTGTTTATGCGTGCTGATGCGTGAGAACGTCGTTAAACCTCTGACCTGTGAGTGCCAATATGCATCTACCCGTCTTCATGGCTAAATGGGCAACCTCCTCGGCTTCCATGGATATCGCGCGGACTTGCCTGAGGTGGCGGAAGTCTCTTAAAAGCCGCGCCAATGTCATCGGCGCGCGCCCTCGCCTCTTAGCCGGGTCCGCGATCTCGTTTTACCGGGGGGGGCAGGCCGGGAGAGATAAAGCGCCCAAGATCCGGGGCGACCTTGGATGACCCCACTCCTAATCATGGAAAGCTCCGAACCCCCCTGGGGGGCCCGAGGCGCAGAACGTTGGATTAGAGAAGGGTCGCGAACAACTTCGCGGGGCGCCGTGGAATCAGCGCGGGCTGCGCCGCCATCGCGGGCTGCCGCTGCGACGTCGGCGGAGGCGCGCGCCGAAGCCGAAGCGCCCGAGGGTCGGCTGAAAGGGCGCGGGCGCGAGCGTCGTGCGCCCCGAAATTCCACCCCGGGGCGAAACCTGGCTGGCTCTCGTCGAGGCCCCGGGGGGCCCGCCGAGGAAGAGGGCTGAATGCGGCACCCGTCTCGCCACCTTTCGGCGCGAAGATGCCGAGGGCGCGATTGGATCGTCGCTGGGCGGCTCGCCGCTCAAGACGCGCATCGCGCGGGCGCGCGAGACACCCGCTCCGCGAGGTGCTTTCTGTCGGGCAGCGGAGGGCGGGTGGCGGGGCCCGAGGGCCGAATGCGGTTGCTGGCCCAGGTGGGCCTTCAGCGAACTCACAGTCGTCAGTCGTGGGCGGGGCGTCGGGGGCCCGCGCCTTCACGGGGCGCTGTCTGAGCGCGGCTGCCACCGCCCCCTGGTCGAAAGGCTCGGCCGCAAATGCTTGTCCCCAGTGCCCTGCCAAGGCTGCCCTCGTCTGCTCGGGCCGGCAAACGATCCGACCGTTTCCGTCGCGCACTCCGCGAAGGTGCGCGACCTTATCGAAGGGGCCCCGCGCGGCTTCAGCTCCGCTCGCGCTCAAGTCGATGACGCTGGTGTTCGCCGCGTGTTTGCCCGGCAGCCCCGGGGGGGATGGGGCCTGCGTCGCGCGGCCGCTTCCCGATGCAGGTGAGACGACAACGGGGCAATTTAGCAGGATCAGCCAGTCGCATCTCCCGTCGCACGTAATCAATCGAGATGTGCCCCCGAGCACATGCGCGGGAAATGAAGAGCTTCTAAGCCCAGCGCGTGATCGCCTCGAAGAGCAGCGCGGCCAATGCCGCGGACAATCTTGAATCTGGCCGCGAGTGGAGCTGCTTTTTGAAAATTCTCGCGTCGCGGGCGTTTCGGACAGCCTCCCCCGTCAGCATTTCCTAATAATGGCGGCGCAGCTCCGGGGCCGACGTCTCGCCGGGGGCTTCACTTTAATGGCGGCGCGAGAGAAATCCACGGGGATCGGGCGGCCTCCTGGTTTGAGTTCCCCACGGGCCCTCTTTGTCGCCGGCGCGTCGGCGTGATCTGGGGCTTCCTTTGCCCGCGGCCCCCCGGGCGCCCGCCCTCCGGTGGGGAACTGATTGACCGACCGCCCAGGAAGATTCGCGCGCGCTCGATCAATGAATGCAGCGACTTTGGATTTCCCGCCGGGCGCGCAGGGCAGGCGGAACAGGGGGGCACTTGGGGGTCGTCGCGCAGGGGGAGACGCGCAGCAGAGTGACCCAAAATGAAATCCCCCGTCACCCACGCCATCGCATTGGCAGGATTCTCTTCCGCGTGTTCGAGTTCGGCATGAATGGGCGATGTCGCAATGCTCGTTGAAGCACGATATCCAGAAAGAGCCGTTCGACGCTCAAAACTGAAAAAGCAGCGCTCGCCCAGGGGCGGTTTCATTCCTTTCCATCGGGGGGGGGCGGGGCGCGGGCCTGCCCGCGAGCTTATGAATGTTTTATGCGGGGGCAGAACGCGACGGCGCCACTGGCGCGGAGGGAGGTGGGAGAGACAGACGAGGCGAACGAGGTGGACGAGGCGAGGTGAGAGAAGAGAGTCCTGGATCTCACGATCGGTGCCGCGCGCCTCTTGCACGGTGATGGTGGCCCCTGGGCGTGAGACGTAGTAGCTTCTAGAGGTGGGCGAACCTGCCCGGCCGAGCTCCGCCGTCGCGACGCGGGGCGGGTGGGCGGGCGGGCGCGGGGGCGGGGGGGGCGCGGCATTCCGCGCTCCAGTGCGGTGCGGATTATCATCTAGAGCCCCGCCTGCCCGCGAAATGTTGGCCCCGCTAAACCCTTCGGTCTGCAGCGTGAGCCCCCGCGGGAAGAGCACGCCGGAATGGGGCCCCCTTCTGCGCGCGCTGGAAGCCGTCGGCTGCGGGGTTGACCCGTGCGAGCAGAATATCAGGAACTTCAGAATCGGGTGCTGGGTTGCGAGCGGCTTCCAACTGGTCGACACAAGGCCTCTATACCTGTCTGCTAACATCTCCGAAGGCACCCGCTTCGCGCGCTCGAGCGCGATCTCCCTCTGGATGGTCTTTGCGTTCTTGTCAGGCCCGACGTGAACCTCTGCGACCAAGCAACCCACTGCTCCACCAATGAACTTCCTCCACTGCCCATCTCGTTGCTGTGGGCGCAGCGTAGTGAACGGGTGTGCGAGACGATGAGAGGCGAAACCCACCTGCCCCTTGAAGCGCACCACGAAGCGCTTCGACATCGGGTCGCCTTCCAGCTCCCAGTCCCCGTCAGGTATATTCGCAGTCGCCAACCATACTCGCATAAGATTGATGACGTTCTGCTCGGGCATAAGCTTCTCCCTCGAGAAAGAGATGCCTGGACCCGAACGAAGGATGGGCACGGGAGTGATTCTGATCGATTTTGCAATGTCCAGCTTCTCCTCCATCTCCGTACGAAGTCGCCTGATCTCACTACCCAATGTCGCCAGCTGCCCACGATGATCAGCCACCTCCGCCTCCATCGGGACGATCCTCTGCTTGACCGCTTCGAACCCATGAGCGACTTGTACCCCAAGGCCACGGCACGTGTCGGACATTTGCTTCGAGTGCGCGTCAAACGAGGCGTTGATCGTGATCGCCGAGTCAGTGGCCGCCTTCTTGACCTCCTCGACTTGCGCAAACAACCCCAATGGATGTCATCGATGTACGCCTTGAGACCACCGCCGTCGGAAGTGTATCCGCCACTGGGCAGAGTGCCTCCTGGGCTGGGCCAAGTCTTCAACAGGTTTTTACCGTTGATGGGGCCCCAGATCCACCCACAAGGGGGTGAGTGTGGCAGGGGGAGCAACATATATAGACTTGGACATCAGGAAGTAAAACGGCCGATGCCCGAACTCGGACCAACTGTGGCATATCCCACGACGAAACAAATTGCCTCGGTACCGCGTTCCTTCAAACCGTTACGCTTGAGCCCAAATGGCTTGTGTTAAACTTGCTACGGGCCGCCTCCTCCTCTTCCTCCTCCTCCTGCTTTCCCTCCTTCTTCCCTCCTCCTCGCTTCCCCTCTCCTCCCTTCCCTTCCCCTCCCCTCCCCTCCCCTCCCTTCCCCTCCCCTCCCCTCTCCTCCCTTCCTCTCCCCTCCCCTCCCCTCCTTCTCGTCCTCGTCCTCCTCCTGTATTACGTTGAACCGACCTGAGCTGAAAGGTGTGGCGTTTGTCCTCCTCATCCTGTTCCTCCTCCTCCTCCTCCCCCTGTTTCTCCTTTTCTTCCCTTCTCTCCGCTGCTCCTTTTCCTCCTTATCCGCCTCCCCCTGTTCCCCCTGTTCCTGTTCCTGTTCCTGTTTCACATCCTCCTCCTCCTCCTCCTCCTCTTCCTCCTCCTTCTCCTCCTCCTCCCCCTGTTCCTCCTCCTCCTCCTCCTTTTCGTTTTTTCCCTCCTTCCCTCCCAACTCCATGCTTCCCTCCTCCCCGGCAGAGGCGGGCACCTGAAAGCGCGGCCCTCTGCCCGCCACCGCCGCGGCCCCCGCCGAGAGGCCCGCGACCGCCCGGTGGGGGGTGGCGCACCGGCTGGCGCCCCGCTGCGTGGACACAGGAGATGCGTCGCTCCTGTCTGGGCATGCCGCGCGCGCGCGAAGGAAGGGAGGGGTTATTGATATGCGACAGAATTCGACGAGGTCCTCATCGGGATGGGGGGAGGGAGAAGGATGAGGAGGAAGGAGAGGTGGAGGAGGAGAAGGAGGAAGAGGGAGGAGGAGGAGGAGGAGGAGGAGGAGGAGGAGGAGGAGGAGGAGGAGGAGGAGGAGGAGGAGGAGGAGGAGGAGGAGGAGGAGGAGAAGAAGGACTACTGTAAACCCAAGGCGCGCCAACGATGTTGCAATAAAGCCTCCCTCCAAGTTCCGTCTTCACAGGCCTCTAGAACACGTCGGTGATTTTTCATTGCGGGAAAATGCACATTGGAAAACAAACGTCTGAGGATTTCCGATCGTGCCAAAACATCGCTCCTGCGACTTCAGCGCTGCAGATCATAGCGATAGTTGCGTCCTGACACCCTAGATCGAGCCAGAACACCATTTCTGAGACTTCGGCACCGCGAGTCAACGCGACTCTTGCGCCCTGACAGCGTTTAACCGTGCTACAACACCATTCCTGGGATTTCGATCGCACGAATCCTTAAAACGGCTACGAACTTTCAAAACAGATATGCGCAGCGCTACGGCGAGAACGGCACCTTAAATAGATATCGCTATCCATATTTGAAGATGCTGCATAATTTTAAATCGAATGTGCGCGGCGCTCAGGCGATAACCACGTTTTGAAAACGACCCGCCCTCCATCCGTGAAGCGAGTGTGAACTGTTCGAATGAATGCACACGGCGCTGTCGCGAGAACCACATGTTCAAACAATGAGCTGTTCTTGGCCCTCGAGGAGCAATCTTGGGGGTCTCTTGGGACCTCTTGGGCCGTCTGAGGCCCTCTTCGGACTCTCTTGGGGCCTCCGTGGACATATTTTTTGGGGGGTGGGGTGGGCCGTCGTGGGGCCGTCCTGGGCCGTCCAAAGGTCCTCTTAGGTCGTCTTGGGTCCCTCCGGACAGTTTTTGAAATCAGCTTGACGCCCTCTTCGGTTTGTCCTGGGCTCTCAAAGGGCCCCCTTGAGCTGTCTTGAGACCGTCTTGGAAGCCTCTTGGGCTATCTTGAGGCCCTCGTTGGCCGTCGTGGGCCCGTCTTAAGGGCCTCTTGGACCATCTTGAGCCGACGACGGCTCGGAAAGGCAAGCACGCGCTCGACCACTCTTCAACAAACAATGGAAAATCAACTGTTCGGGCTTAGTCGGGCCTTGCGGGAGGCTCCCTTGGAGCTCTCTTGGGCCGTCTTGGAGGCCCCACGATCCATCCTGAGGCCATCTAGGGCCATCTTGAGGAGGAGGGCGACGCGGAGGTGGAGGTGGAGGTGGAAATAAGGAGAAAATGACACATATCTGCACGTTTGCCAGACCAGAATTTCGCCAGGTGACAAATTTGCCGGGTAACAGAACTGCCAAACTAACGTAATGTCAGGCTAGATACTTGCCAGAGGCCAAGTTTGCCAGAAGACAGCTTTGCTAGATAACAGATCCGCTAGATAATATATTTACAAGATAATGGGCGTGCGGGGTACACAACGCGAAAGGAAACGATTGGTCTTATTACGAGAGACTGAGCGCGGGTGAATCTGAGCGCGAATGAGTCTAAGTGTGAATGAGTCTGCGTGCCGCGGGGCGATCCGGAGCCGCCGCCGGACGAAGACGACGACGACGACATCCACCAAGCAACTCTTCCATCGCTCGTTTACAGCGACCACAGCGAAAACACCGGAAAGACCCTCGCTGGTGGAATGGAATCTCCCGCGAGTGCAAAGCAACATACCTACGGGGGGGGGGCGAGCCTCCTCCTCCTTCTCCCCAGGAGGTCTGGAGCTGTTCCCTGAAACCTTGACTGTGACGGACGCATTGTGCCGGTGGCAGTGGCGCCTTCGGTGGAGCCCCCTGTGGGGCCACGAAGCGTGCGAGGGGTGTGCCGAAATTCATGTGGGGACGCATGCGGGCGGTGGCACTGGGGCCTTCGGTGGAGCTCCATATGGGGCCACGAAACGTGTGAGCGTTTTAGCGAAATGGGTGTGGGGGACGCATGCGGGCAGTGGCACTGGGGCCTTCGGTGGAGCTCCCTATGGAGCCACGAAACGTGTGAGGGGTGTGCCGACATGGGTGCATGCGGGCGGTGGCACTGGGGCCTTCGGCGGAACTCCCTATGGGGCCACAAAACGTGTGAGGGGTGTGCCGAGATGTGTGTGGGGGACGCATGCGGGCGGTGGCACTGGGGCCTTCGGTGGAGCTCCATTTGGGGCCACGAAACGTGTGAGAGGTGTGCCGATTTGTGTGTGTGTGTGTGTGTGTGTGCGTGTGCGTGTGCGTGTGCGTGTGCGTGTGCGTGTGCGTGTGCGTGTGCGTGTGCGTGTGCGTGTGCGTGTGCGTGTGCGTGTGTGTGTGTGTGTGTGTGTGTGTGTGTGTGTGTGTGTGTGTGTGTGTGTGGGGGGGGCGCATGCGGGCGGTGGCACTGGGGCCTTCGGTGGAGCTCCATATTGGGCCACGAAAAGTGTGAGTGGTGTGCCGAACTGGGTGTGGGGGACGCATGCGGGCGGTGGCACTGGGGCCTTCGGTGGGACTCCTTATGAGGCCACGAAACGTGTGTGGGTGTGCCGAACTGGGTGTGGGGGACGCATGCGGGCGGTGGCACTGGGGCCTTCGGTGGGACTCCCTATGGGGCCACGAAGCGTGTGAGGGGTGTGGCGAAATGGGTGTGGGGGACGCATGCGGGCGGTGGCTCTGGGGCCTTCGGTGGAGCTCCCTATGGGGCCACGAAATTTGTGAGGGGTGTGCCGAGATGTGTGTGGGGGACGCATGCGGGCGGTGGCACTGGGGCCTTCGGTGGAGCTCCCTATGTGGCCACGAAACGTGTGAGGGATGTGCCGAAATTGGTGTGGGAGGCGCATGCAGGCGGTGGCACTGGGGCCTTTGGTGGAGCTCCCTATGGGGCCACGGAACGTGTGAGCGGTGTGCCGACATGGGTGATGATGCTGGTGATGATGACGGTCGTGATGATGACGATGATGCTGCTGATGATGACGATGATGATGATGATGATGATGATGATGGTGATGATGATGATAATGATGATGATGATGACGACGCTGATGGTGATGGTGACGATGATGGTGCTGATGATGATGACGATGATGATGATGACGGGAGGAGAGGGGAAGGGGGAGGAGGAGGACAGGAGGAGAGGAACGCGGGGCGACGTCTCTTCAAAACGAGGACCCAACACCACAGGATGGTTGGGAACAAATGAGGGCAGGAATCATTCACTATCCCACCTCCGATTACGGGGTTGTTGGAACTCTACAACAGCATTTGCTCACCGCCACGGGGAACCACATGATGGAAACCATGTCCCTGCTACCTCTTTTTCCTAGTCATCGTGCATGTGCTTCGCCAGACAGGTTGGACCTGTCTATGCATCGTCGCAATGCTTCTATGGCGCTAGGACGCATGCATTGTTCCGTCTAAGAGCCAGTTCCTGTGTATTCGCATGCTTCTTCTCGTGTTTGTACGAGCCCGCTTCGCGAATATCCACATGCCTTGCGGCAAATACTACCGCCGCGCCAGCGCCATTAGAACCATCAACGAAGACCCAATTTCGATGATGGTGATGATGATGACCAGGATGATGAGAACGATCATGTTAACAGTGATACTGCTGCTGATGACGGTTATCCTCATGATCGTGACGATGCACGGGGATGCTGATGACAATGGTCGCTGGCAAGAGGATGCATAAGAGAAACGCCGTCACATCCGTCACCTCTCGACCTCATTTCTGGGAGCTCACTCGGGCCGTCCCAGGGCTGTCCCAGGCTATCGCGGAGCGGTCTTGAGACTCAGGTAGGCCGTCTTGGGGGCCTCTTCGCCGTCTACTCGGTCTCTTCGGGCAGTCGCGGGGCCGGGTTCACACCGCAGTGGGCCCTCGACGGACCCCCTGAGATCGTCTATCCTCTTGAACTGCTTCGAACCGACGGATGCCCGAAAAGGCGAGAATGCCTCAACCCTCTTCGAAACTTCAACGCCTGCCCAATTTTCAATCCACCCACTGATTGGGGTTTCTCTGGTATCATCACAGTTCGAAGCGATCGATTGTTTCATCTTCCGGCACAGGGCACATAGATGATCTTGTGCCAGGCCAGCAACTGAGGGGTGGTCCACTCTGCCTGTGGGAATGTCGGCG
>CAUYUJ010022685.1:0-40000 GCA_963575745.1 Prorocentrum cordatum | reverse complement strand
AGCTCCCCCCTAGCGACAGTCTGGCGTTTTCCTGGTAGCTGAACTGAGACTGCGGCTTGGGTGGCCATCGGTTCAAAAGAAAAAGGAAGAAACAACAGAAAACCCGCATCTTCTACTCCGCGGCCCCCACGGAATATTTGCCTCCACTGCAATCGCCTAGAACCGCAGGAGGAGACCCTCTGGACCGTTGACCCAGACAACCTTTGACTTGACCCACGGACAGCCCGAACATCACCGCTCTTCGCCATCAGGAGGGGGAAAAACCTGCGCGGCAGACAAAGGGATCAAGCCTCTTAGCCAAAATAACGGCTGGGAGTCGTGCTGGACATATGCTTCTGAATCCATCGAACCGGACCGTTCGTGCACGCGCGCTCTGGCAGTACCCTCGCAAGCCCGCGAGTTATGAAGCGCCGCCTCTGGCCCCTTGCGACACCCGGGGCAGAGGTTATCAACTGTTGGACCCAACTCGTTTTTGATTCTGGCTCCCGTCCAAATACCTCCCACGGCGCAAGTGCACACTCGCTCGCTCAATCTCTCACTGGGCTGGATTAGGCGAAGCTGGGACAAGAGGCCGCGGAAATAAGGATTGTCCGCCCCCTCCTCCATTTCATCCCTGCACCACAGCGAAGCAGCAATCCTCCAAAATGTGAAGCGGCTAGAACCGGCTAAATCTTGCACCAGCGGGGTCGGGGAATCCTGAAGGCGATTCCCTGCCAATTCTTCCTCGGGGAATTTCCAAGGGTCGCCCTCAAGGGCTTTCCAGACGTCGAGACTTTATGGATCTCACCCCGCCTCCAACACAAATCTCCTCACAACCCCAAGCGGCCCCCGCACGAATCGAAAATGGTGTCCAGGGGCGGCCGATTTGAAATCTTTCAACATTGGTCCTACATAGATACCCGAGCCCTTCTTGCATTTGGTATGCTAGCAGGTTGGTGAGCCACAGCTTCAGCCAAACAACGCGCAAGCCAAAGGTAAAACCGCTGCTGGGTCGCCTCCCAGAGCTCTATGACCTATCAGACTAGCCGAACATCTGCCGAGCTCGCTGCTACCTCAGACCGCGCCCATCTGCCTGCGACAGCGAGCCGTAACCGACCCGCGTACTCCGTGAAAATCATCTGCGTACTGTTCTGCTGCAAGAGCCCCGGCTCCCTGCAGCTTGACAGCGGCGCGGCGCCTCCTCGAGGCCGCGGCAAACCTGGCGACTGCTGGATGCGCCGTGGCTGCCTTGGCGACGCGCTTCGCCCTGTTGGCCCTGTCTCTCTTCCCCCGTCTGAATCCGCCCCCTGATGCCCCGCCTGAGACGCGGCTGCCATCGGAAAAACCAGCGCGAGATTGTTGGCGGGCATTGCGTCGGGCATGGTAGAGCACAGGGTGATAATTTGGGGCGACACTTCTAGCTGCTGGCTGGCTGCGGCACGACGTGCGTCGATCGCCCGGCAGCTGGCGTCTGCCGAGCCTGATTCCTGGAATCAAACCCCCTCTGGAAAAAGTCGCCAATCCAGATGCTGGATCCCATGCGGTAGGGGTATCTATAATGCTCTCCAGAATGCAAATGAGCCATGCATCTCGCAAGCCTCGCCCGCGGTCTCAAACCTCGCACGGCAGAGGGCAGTGGATTGAGAAGGCCCAGCGAAAGAGGGCCCCTGTCCCAAGCGCACGGGCCAAACCACTGCTATAATTCCAAGTGAAGAATCGCAGGTGGGAAGCCCACGCGGAGTGCGCTCTGGACCGAGCGACGCCACTCGATCGAATCGCAAAACCCTGCCATGTCGAGAAGGCCACGACATGGCGACGTTCGGAGCGCGCCCGAAACGTCACTGTCCACTAAGCGTCACAAAAGCTTCGCGTGTTGCTGAGTTACCCTGGGCGGCAGCGCCCGCGATCCAATCGCCGCGCTAATCTGGCAAGGCCATGCCGACGTCTTTTCGACTACCAGATGCAACCGCGTAGCTCTTGAAGCGTCGTGCGTGGCCAGGCCATCGTTCGACGCCCCCAGGTGGCGACGCGTCGGCGCCTGGATCTGCTCGACGCCTCATGCGATGGGCTCCGCTTCTGGCATCTGAAGGGGTCAGCGGATCTAAGGCTCGATGCTCGTCGCTTCCCTCGCAGATGCAGAGGCCTCCGGGATTCGTTGCCCATCTGCCTCCCTCGGGGCCAAATCTTGCATTGAGCAGCTATGTAGGCCGCGATATCGCGTGGATTAAGCAAGGCGCCGCCAAAGTTCAAAGCCAATCAATTCTCGGGGGACAGGCTCCTTGCACATTGAACGGCGCAGGGGCCTCGAGACCTCTGGCGCGCAGACCCGATCTTCGAATTGGCGGAGCGATGCTCGGACAGCTCGGCGCCGAAGACCCCCTGCGACGCGCTTCGCCGAACGTACGAACTTGGAGAGAATCGACGCTGATGCCGACGCTCCTCCTCGCTGCAACAGCGCCGGCCGACTTGGCCAGATCGGTCGCCGACCAAATGTCGGGCCGGCGAAGGTGCCAGCAGGCTTGCATCGACTGTTCTTGCTGCGCCCGCCCATTGCCTGCGTTGCGATGGCGATGCTGTCTGATGCCGCGTGCGCCCGAGGCTGGAACAGTAGCGACGAACGTGCAAGTTCCTGGGCTTGAAACTGATGCCCATAAGACCGATGGATAACTTGCGACAGGTCGTCGCCGCGATGATCTCGCGCCGCCCTCTCGCGGGCCGTCGCACGCGATGCGCGAGGGTCTGGGGCGGGGCCCGCCAAACTGGACCCGGGCCTAGCAGCCGCGGAAGCAGCGACAGCATGAGGGGGGAGAAAGCTCGGGGCATGCCCGACATCAGATCGGGCGCTGGCCCGCGCCTCGTCAGGAATGCCTGCGGAAACTGGCGCGCCTTCTTGCTGGGAGGGGGGGGTGCGGCTCGACTTGCGCCGAGGGGGGGCTGGGAGAGGCCTTTGCGGCGCTGAGAGAGCGATGCGATGTCGAGCGCGTGACTCCGGACGTGTCCGACCGACGGCCCCCGCGGCGAATGGCGGCGAGGCAGGGCGCCTCGGCGCGCGCGGCGCCATCGCCCCCCAAAGTCGCCGGGTGGCCCAGGCAAGCCTGCCCCCGCAGGAGCTGCGCCGACATCGCTTTCTGGTGGCGCCAGAATGACCGGCGAGCGCTCGGAGGCATCGGGCCGGCCAGGACGAGCGCCCTCGGGGCGGCCGGGAGCGGGGACAGCTCGCGCGTCCACGGATTCTCCCCGGGCGGAACTTCGGGCGGCGCGTTGATTGGGGCCGGCAGCCCGAGTGCTCCAGGGGGGAGACCCTGGCCCGTCCTTCTTGATCTCATGAGTCAGCAACTATGCGATCGTGAGTGGCTGCCCTTTTTCGGCTGCTGCTGCTGGCTGGATGGCTCTCTCCTTCTCGCCCGGCTGAGACTTCGACCCTTCCTTCGGCTGGGCGCCAGGTCTCAGAGCCCGGAAGCGGCCTAGCTGGGGGGGCGAGACTTTGCTGAGCCAACTGCGTAGTGAAGCTCTCTTCTTGAAACCAAAACCACGCTGCGTCTTCCACGGGGCCTGAAAAACTCGCTCTACTGAGACTTCTGAGACCAATTGTGCTGTTGCAGCTGATTACGTACTCCGTCATCTATCGTGAGCTCTGTGCAACACATATCGCAAGTGCACTCTGCGCTAGCTCTGACTGCGACTCCGCCGGCCCGCCCCGAAGAACTCAAGGGCTGGCGGGCGGGGGGGGGGAGTTGCGCCCCCCGCCGCCGCCTGGGGGGCATGGGGGGGCGATGAAGAGAAAACAGGCCGACAGGATGTCTGAAAATTAACGGCCACCATACATATGGGCGGACAGGCTTAAACCGCAACTGAAACGTGCGAGTAACCTCGCGCGTGCACCGTGGAAGCGGCAAGTCCACCCACGTTCGCATGACCGTCATATTGACACTCAGGAAGACGATCGGGATGCGAAAGAGGCAAGTCCAGTAGCACTGCGCACGACCAAGCATCAAACGTCTAGTCGCCCCATTCGTTCGCTCGAGCGGCTCCAGAATGTGTCGCGGATCGGCCGGGTTGCGTGCTGGGTCGGGAATCATTCGAAGCGCTGCTTTGCGCGCCTTCTGCCAAGAATTCAAGGAACCTAGAGAAATATGGGCTTCAGTTAAGGGCTCAGGTTGTCGCGACCCCTGAACAGAAACCAACATTATGCCGCCCAAAGCGGTCACGCTACCGCAATTAATACTGGCTCCCATCCTGCCAGAGGCTGGCCGGGCTGAGGCCCCGCCTCGGCTCGAACTCCCGTGGAGGTAGCTCCTAACCACGGCTCATCCTAAGGCGGCTCTGACGGAGGCTCTCCGGCCATCTGAAACTGGAGCTTCTCCTGGGCACTGCGCTGCTGAGCTTGAAACCTGCCTTGGGGAAGACGATCGGCCTCAACTGCAACTCTGGGATCGAAGTCGTCGCCGTTGCCGGGCGCGCCGCCGCCGCTCCTGGCGCCGCCGCCACTACCATTGCCCGCCGAACCTGGTGCATCGGAGGGCGATGCTGGCGCTGCATCTGTCGGGCGTGGATATTTTAGCTCCCCCTCCTTTTTATTCTTCTTCTTCTCCTGAATGGCTGCCCAGAACTTCCTCGCAGTCTCGATTCGATTTGTGACCTCTGAGGACGCGGTGCCGAGCGACGACAGCATTATCTGCAATTCCGAATGCGTGTCCTTGAGCGTGCTGCGATGCTCGACGTCGCAATCCACGGCGCAAGCACGCCCGAACAAGCTCTTATCGTCAACCCTGGCCTCCTGACAAGCCCTCTCTGACTGCCAGCATCTCAGCAGCTTGCTCGCAAAGGATATCAGCCTGTGCATGTTCACGCGGTCACCGAGATTCCTTCTCCTCCGCCGCCGCCAGGATCTTCTCCAATCGTAAAGGTGCCTGCACCGATTGAGTGTCTGTTACTCGCATCTCGCGCCATCCGCCTGGCGGAAGGCGTCCACCACGTCTCCTGATTCTTCGTTCTCCGGCTTAATATGATGGGTCTACGCCTCCATTGCGACTCGAAGACCGGGGCTCTGCGCCGTCGACGAAGATTGATTCAACAACGGGGGGACTGTCACGCACTCCGATGCAGCATCCGAAGGTCGTACAGGTTGAACGGATTGGTCTCCACCGCCACCACTACAGTCGGGGCGTTGACCTAAGGAACCCTAAATAAGGGACGAGGCCACTTTTTCCGTAAGTTAAACTTCGATTTCCTATCGAAAACATAAAGGGAACCTGCGGCAAACTGTGAAACACTAAAGGAACGCGGAGCCCCTCCCCAACCAAAAGGGTTCCTTCTTCAGGGCCCCGACTCTATATCCTGAACACCTTTCGGACGTGAAGGAGAAACGTGAAGTCTATATTTCGTCCGTGACGGCCGCACTTGTGGTCCCCAGCGAGAGGCACGTCGCTGTCTTCAAAACGCTCACAGACCTGCACGTCAAGCAACGTCGTGCAGCCATCGCGCGAAACGATAGACTGCCTTTGCCAACGCACACGGCGAGAGACCGTGGACTGCTTCCTCCGCGGTTGGGGTTGTCCCTGGGCGGCACCGACGCTTGGGTTTCGCCCGAATGGCTTGAGCCCAAGTGGCTGGAAAGGAAGAAGAGGATGACGATGAGGATGAGGAAGACAAACAAGAGGAGGATGAGGAGGAGGTGGACGGGGAAGGGAGGAGGAGGAGGAGAGGCAGGAGAAGGAGGAAGGGGAGGGAGGAAGGAGGAGGAGGAGGAAGAGGAGGGGGAGGGAAAAAGGAGGAGGAGGAGGAACAGGATGATGATGATGATGATGATGATGATGCTGATGATGATGATGATGATGATGATGACGATGACGATGATGATGATGATGATGATGATGATGCTGATGATGATGATGATGATGATGATGATGACGATGACGACGATGATGATGATGATGATGAGGAGGAGGAGGAGGAGGAGGAAAAGGAGGAAGAAGAGGAGGAGGAGGAGAAGGAATAGTAGGACAACGAGGAGGAAGGCGGGCAACGTCGGATAAACACAGTTGCCGATAGTTCCCGGTTCCCGGGAGGGAGAAAAGAGAAGGGGGAGGAGGAGGAGGAGGAGGAGGTGGAGGAGGAGGAGGAGGAGGAATAGGAGTGATGAGAAAGGAGGAGGGGGAGAAGGCGGAGGACCAGTGTAAACCCAAGGCCCACTAACGATGTTGGAATATACCTTGCCTTAAAGCTCCCATTTCCTAGGCCCCTGGAAAGGGGTACCCTTGCACTGAGGAAAGTGCTCCATTGGGAGACAACCGTTGGAATATCCTGAAGCGTGCCAAAACACCATTGTCATGACTTCAACGCCACGGGTCAACCTGACTGTTGCGTCTTGGTGATCCCGAGTCGTGCCAGAACGCTAATCCTGGGACATCAACACCGCGTATCTATCAACGCATCTGTTGCGCCATGACAATCCTGAACCGTTCCAAAACACCATTTCTGGTAAGTGAGCAATGAGCACCGGTGAAACACTTGCACCTGTTTGAAAGCAGCGTGGCGAATGTGCGCGGCGCTGGGGCGAGGGCTACATTTTGAAAAGCAGCCGCCTTCAATCCGTCAACCTCTGGTAAAAGTTTGAAGCGAATGCGCGCGGCACTACAGCGACAGCTGCATTTTGAAAAGGAGCCGCCCTCGACCCGTGAAGCTCTTGCAGTTTCTTGAGCCGAACATGCGCGGCGCCATGGCGACAAAGGCATCTTGACAATGCGCCGCCCTCGGTCCGTGAAGCTCTTGCAGATGTTCGAAAGGAATGTGCGCGACGCTACGCCGAGAGCCACACTTTGGAAGCGGCACGCCCTCCATGTGTGAAACGGCTGTCCGCTTGTAAGCTTCGGGTTCGTACGTGTCATACGTGGTAAGGAAGTGTCACGCGAAACGCTCGGCCCGCCCTTCCGACTGAGCTTGGGGTGCGACAGGGGGGTCTTATTCAGAAGGAAAAGAAACGGAGGAGGAATACGCCATGGCGGCCCACGGCCTCGGTCGCACGGCGACGACATGGCCGACAGCGACAAGAGGAGGAAGGAGGAGGCTGAACGAGAAGGGGAAGGAGGATTATCATGATGATGAGGAGGAGAAAAATGAGGAGAAAGAGGGGGGAGAGGAGGCGAACATCGCATCCGCACTCCTTCTCCCCCTGGCTCATCCAGCCTCCTTCTCCTCCTCCTCCTGCCTGATCCAGCCTCCTTCTCCTCCTCCTCCTCCTCCTCCTCCTCCATCTGTCCTCTAGCCTCCACCCCCTATCCTCCTCCTCCTCTTCCTCCTCTTCCTTCCGTCCTCCTCTTTCTCCTCCTCGTCCTCCTCCTCCCTCATATCCTCCTCCTCCTTTTCCTCCGTTTCCTCTTCCCCTCTCTATCCTGTATCCTCCGCCTCTTACAGCGTGACGGCCACGCGGGCGGAAAAAAAAAACCATTGCGCTACTCAGCACCACTCCGCGCCAGTCAGCACCGCTCTGCACCACTCAGCGCCACTCAACGCCACCCAGCACTATTCCTGGGAACCACCCAGCGCCACCCAGCGCCACTCGGCACCATTCAACGCCACTTGGCGCCACTCAACGCCATTCGGCGCCTCTCAGCGCCACTCGGCGCCACTCAGCGCTACTCGGCGCCACTCTGCGCCACCCAACGCCGCTCAGCGCCGCCGAAGAGGACGAGGAGGAGGAGGAGGAGAAGGCGCAGGAGGAAGACAAGGAGGGGGAGGACGCCCCTGACGGTATAGAGCGTGGATGGGGAGAGGGGGGTCGCACGGGCCGCTCCTAACGGGGTAGAACGTGGAGGGTAGAGGGGGAGGAGGCGGAGGAGGAAGCAAAAGGAAGAGAAGGAGACAAGCTCGAGGAGAAACCTTAATGAAAAAAACGCTACTCCGAGAAAGCAATGCGCGCAACAAACATCCGCGAAATGCGAACCATTTCCCGTGGGACCTGCTTTCCTTTATTCGGAAGAAGCGTGCTTTTTTTCAGTTAACTGCGATAGGAACCCATCCCTGTGGACTCCTTCCCCCCCTCGCCCTCCTTGGCATGTCCTTCTCCTCGGGGCCTTCCCTCCTCCCGCCATCGCTGGGGCCGCCCCTCGCGGGGCGGGGCGCGGTGGGGAGAGGGGGATAAGAGGCGGGGGAGAAAGCAAAATCAAGAGAAGGAGAACAGCTCGAGGAGAAACCTGAATGAAAAACGCTATTCCGAGAAAGTAAGGCGCGCAACAAACATCCGTGAAATGCGAGCCATTTCCCGTGGGAGCTGCTTTCCATTTATAAATAAAAAGCGTGCTTTTTCAATTAACTTCGATAGCAACCCATCCCTGTGGACTCCTTCCTCCCCTCGCCCTCCTTGGCCTGTCCTTCTCCTCGGGGCCTTCCCTCCCCCCGCCATCGCTGGGGCCGCCCCTCGCGGGGTAGAGCGTGGCGGGGAGAGGGGGGTGAGAGGCGGGGGAGAAAACAAGAGCAAGAGAAGGAGAAAAACTCGAGGGGTAACCTTAATGAAAAACGTTACTCCGAGAGAGCAGGGCGCGCAACGCACGCCCGTGAAATGCGGGCCATTTCCCGTGGGATCTGCTTTCCTTTATAAATAAAAAGCGTGTTTTTTTCTCAGTTAACTTCGATAGCGACCCATCCCTGTGGACTCCTTCCTCCCCTCGCCCTCCTTGGTATTTCCTTCTCCTCGGGGCCCTCCTCGGCATTCCCTTCCCCTCGCGGCCTCGTCGGGGAAGAGGCGGGGAAGGAAGCAAAAGCAAGAGAAAGGGGAGAGCTCAAGGAGAAACCTGTATAGAAAAATATCACCCCGAGAGAGCACGGCCCAGCAAACGTCAGTAAAATGCGAGCCATTTCCCGTGGGATCTGCTTTCCTTTATAAAAAATCTGCGCTGGTCAGCAAACTCCGATATAAACCCATCCCTGCGGCATGTAGAAGAAGAGAAATGCGAGGGGGCCCGAACGCCCAAAATGTTGAACAACCTGCTGCGACACGTGCAAAACATCAGATCCCACGGAAAGTCCCCCAGAAACAAAGCGGGTGCGTCGTCGTCCTTCCTCCCCCCGCCCTCCTTGGCGTTTCCTCCTCCTCGCCCCCCCCCCCCCCCCCCCGCTATCGCCGGGGCCGCCCCTCGCGGGGGGGCGTGGAAGGGGGAGAGGGGGGCGAGGTAGAGGAGGAAGCAAACGCATGAGCAAGGGAAGAGCTCAAGGGAAAACCTGAATAGAAATTATCGCCCCGAGAGAGCAGGGGCGCTCAGCAAACTCTGCAAAATGCGAACCATTTCCCGTGGGATCTGCTTTCCTTTACAGCGCAAGCGCGCTTTTCAATCAACTCCGATAGAAACCCATCCCTGAAGCATGGAGAAGAAGAGAAATGCGAGGGGCCCGAACGCCCAAAATGTTGAACAACTTGCTGCGACATGCGCAAACCGTCAGATCCCACGGAAAGTCCCCTAGAAACAAAGCGGATGCGTCGATTTCGCTCTCCCCATCATCGCCCTCCTCAGCGTTCCCTTCTCCTCGGGGCCTTCCCTCTCCCCGCTGCCGCCAGGGCCGCCCCTCCCGTCTCCTCTCGCCCTCCCCCCATTCGCCGCTTCGTTTTTTGGGGTTCTGCCTCGCCTGAACGGCCCAATCACAAATGCCGCGCGCGGCCGCGGCCGCGGCGGCGGCGCCGCGCGCGGCCGCCGCGACAACGGACGCGCGCAACAAGAATACAACGGGGAACGCGCAGCACAGGTACGCATAGCGGCCCGGGCAGTTCACCTGCTGCGCGGGCTCCACGTGCTCGCCCATCCAACCGAAGAAGTCCTTCAGAAAAAGCAACGGCCTCCTCAGTGGATTGCTCAGGGTTCCCCAGGATGATGCCCTGCGCGAACAGCATGTGGAATCGCTTCGCGAGCCCGCCAGCCGTGGGCCTAGTGACCTCCATGACGGGCGGCGCCTGCCCGTATACCAAGTGATAGAAGCTGCAGGCAGACAGCTGCTCGGGGGCTCTGCCAGTCACCGAAGAGTCTCTCTCGCAGTGCACCAGTGTGCACAGTTTCGCCTTGTTGGCAAGATGCATCCCAGAGCCCTCTTCGGCCAGGCGGGTTTCGCGCGCCGTGCTGACTTCGTCAGTCGAGAGGCCGCTGCGACTGAAATTGAAAATGTTCGTGCGATGCCCGCGCAAGGTGCCGTCCGCCGCCAAGTACTCGCCCCTCCGGAGGCCCTCCTTGGGAGCAGCGCAAAAGCAATATCGGCTGACGACAAGGGCACCTGGAGCATGGGCGCGGCGCCGTCGCAGGAGCAGCTTCGCCAGAACATGTATGTTTAAGCCCTAGTGGCAAGTGGCAGCATCAGGCAGGTGGCCGCATTGCACGCTCGTTTTCCAGGCACAACGCGCCCAATCAACAAGGGAATGGGGGAGACATGGGGCGCCCGGGACCAAATGGGCGCCCGCGGTTCCTCGACGCGCTCGTCCTCCAATAAAAACTCCGCGACGAACCGATGGAGGCTGGACTTCCGCGTGGAAGGGGGCATGCCGGTGAACGCGGGCGCGTTGAGGGTCCGCAAATGCTGCTCGTCGGGGCGCATCTTCAAGCGCGTGCCCGCGTTCTCCAACCACCCGCCGTTCGCAAGAATCCCTTGGTGCAGGACCTCTGGCGCCCACCGCTCGCGCAGGCAGATAGACTGGATCGCCTTCACGAAAGGACTTAGCGCGGGGAACCGGCGATCGGCTCCATGGCGGGCACGATCTGGCGAACTCGATCAGACCATTGGAATCCCCGCGAGCGCGGGGGGGGACTTGCTGAGTCAGAGGCACAACGTCCTCGCAATACCAAGAAGAGAAGCCCCTAAAACATCGAAGCGTTTTCCGTGGGATCTGCGGGTGCTCATTCAGAACACATAAAGATACTATAGCAGCCGCGCAGCTGTACAGCATCCACAGCTGCGAGGTTTATTGCGAAAAGGGGAGGCGGCGGGACGCCCAAATACAACATAAGCAAAACGTGCCGGTTTCTTAACAGAACAACAGATCCCACGGGATCTCGCCCCACGAGCGGGGGGGGACTTGCTGAGTCAGAGGCGCAACGTCCTCGCAATACCAAGAAGAGAACCCCTAACAAATCGAAGCGTTTTCCGTGGGATTTGTGGGTGCTCAATACTAAAGCAGCCGCGCAACTGCGCAGCATCCACAGCTGCGAGGTTTATTGCGAAAAAGGGGGCGGCGGGACGCCCAAATACAACGTCAGCAAAACATGCCGGCTTCTTAGCAGAACAACAGATCCCACGGGATCTCGCCCCGAGAGCGGGGGGGGACTTGCTGAGTCAGAGGCGCGACGTCCTCGCAATGCCAAGAAGAGAACCCCTAACAAATCGAAGCGTTTTCCGTGGGATCTGTGGGTGTTCATTCAAAACACATACAGATACTATAGCGGCCGCGCAACTGTGCAGCATCCACAGCTGCCAGGTCTATTGCGAAAAAAGGGAGGCGGCGGGGCGCCCAAGTACAACATAAGCAAAACCTGCCGGTTTCTTAGCATAACAACAGATCCCACGGGATCTCGCCCCAAGAAAACCACCAGAGAGTTTGCGGCCAAAGCTGACTTCAGCACGGGGCGCGCTGATCTGCACGCAGCGGGCCAGACAAGAAAGAAGACTTAGTGCGGGGCCAGCGATCAGCTAACTGGAGGGATCGATCTGGCGAGCTCGATCGGAGAGTCAAGCCGACCCCCCCCTCAAAAAAAGAGCTCGATCGGCTCCTAATAGAGACGGAGCTCTTGGCCGAATCAGAAGGGCCGCCGCCTAGCGACCGACCGCGGCTGAGGGGCGGGCACAGGGCCGCGCAAGCGCAAGGAAAAAGCCAGGTCGCACCCCACAGCGACGTGGTCCCTGGTGTCTGCCTCCATTCTCTCCAACTCGCGAGTGACGGTTGCGTAGATTTCGTCCACGGTTGCGAAACCGTTGAACAAGTCGCGCGGGTGGATCAAGCGCTCGAACTCGCCCTGGCTCGCCACGGCTTGCAGCTCGCCCAGCAACCCCGCGAGGGGGTCGCGCGCTGCGTGGGCGACACCTGCGCGGCCGCGGATGTCCCTGAACTCAAACCCGAAATTGTCGCCCCGCAAAACCTGACGGAGGGGCGGCGATGGGGGGAGGGGAGCGACAAAATGATGAGCGGGTTCTCCCTCGAAGAGCCGGGGAGCGACCCGTCCGCTGCGTTGGCAAAGGCGAACCCTCGCCTGCATCCTCGCCGCCGCGCTGCCGTGGCGGTGACCCCGCCGCCACGATTGCGCTTTCCTCGTCGCGGCCGCGCCGCGGTGCTGGCGACTCCGCCGCCGCCCCTGTGCCGTCGGGCGCGGGCCCTGGCCCAGCATCGACCGGGGGATCTGCCATCCGCGCGGACTGGCGCCTCGCGCGAATGACCCTGTGCCCCTCGCCCTGCGTGTTCGGGGTGCGGAACGCCCCTCGCGCGGAGCCTGCGTGAGGGGCAGGTGCGCGCTCGGGGCGCGCCGCTGCTCGCGGGCCGGGGCTGCGACTGCGGTCGCGGGCCGGGCCCGCGCCCTCGTCCTCCCCCTCCGCCAGCAACTCATCCGCGGCGGCCTCTATGTCGCGACCTATCTGCCTGCACTGGGGGCAGGGCAGGTCCATCATGTGGGTCAAACGGCGCCTGTCGAACTCCAGGGATATGCAGTCCTTGTGGTATGCATGCCCGCACAACATGGACCACGAGTCGTCTGGCTCGAGGTGCCGGAGGCAGATGGCGCAAGCCATCGTGACTGCCAGCGATTGCTAAAATATGAGCGCAATATGGGCTAGGGCGCTAGGGCCAATGAGAGGGACGAGGGGACAAGCGGCGAGGATGACGGCGGTAATGGATGCGATGACAGCCACGATGGCGACCCCCATTATTTGATCGATGTCCTCCTCTTTGATCGGGCATCCCGGCGCCCAGAAGATGGCCCAACGAGGCTCCCGAGAGGTTGCAAGATGGCCGCAAGAAGGCTCTAGATAGCCCAAACGCTATGGCATGATGTATCCTGAGGTGGCCCCAAATTGCCTCCGAAATGCCTAGAAGAGACATCAAGTAGGGCTCCATGGCTCCAATAGGGCTCCGGATGACCCTCACTGGCTCGCATGATGGCAAAATATTGCTCCAGATGGCCTGAGGCACGGAGCATCCTCGCACGTCTCCTCCACAATTCCCCTCAAACTCGTCCTCCAACTGTTCCTCCTCCACCCGTCTCCTCCTCCTCCTCCTCCTCCTCCTCCTCCTCCGATTTCTCATCCTGGTATTCCTTATCCTCTGGCCCCTCGGTCCTCACTGCTCGTATTCCGCCCCCCCCTCATCTTTGATAATATTCCTCATGCCACGGTCATCATCCAAAGCGGTGGAAGTATTGAGAGACCCTCGCGGGCAGGAATACAATGTGCTGTGCTATCATATGGTATGATGTGGAGACCTGTGGCATCATAGGATGCACTTTCCTACGCGATTCGATTTCCATCGATTCGGGATCTCCTCCTCCTCCTCTTCCTCCTCCTCCTCATCCGATTTCTCATCCTGGTATTCCTTGTCCTCTGGCCCCTCAGTCCTCACTTCTCGTATTCCTCCTCGCCCTCATCTTTGATAATATTCCTCATCACTCCTCATTTCACCTCACTCCTCATGCCACGGTCATCATCCAGAGCGGTGGATGTATTGAGAGACCCTCGCGGGCAGGAATACAATGTGCTGTGCTATCATATGGTATGATGTGGAGACCTGTGGCATCATAGGATACACTTTCCTACACGATTCGATTTCCATCGATTCGGGACCTCCTCCTCCTCCTCTTCCTCCTCCTCCTCCTCCTCCTCCGATTTCTCATCCTGGTATTCCTTGTCCTCTGGCCCCTCAGTCCTCACTTCTCGTATTCCTCCTCGCCCTCATCTTTGATAATATTCCTCATCACTCCTCATTTCACCTCACTCCTCATGCCACGGTCATCATCCAGAGCGGTGGATGTATTGAGAGACCCTCGCGGGCAGGAATACAATGTGCTGTGCTATCATATGGTATGATGTGGAGACCTGTGGCATCATAGGATACACTTACCTACACGATTCGATTTCCATCGATTCGGGACCTCCTCCTCCTCCTCCTCTTCCTCCTCCTCCTCCTCCTCCTCCTCCGATTTCTCATCCTGGTATTCCTTGTCCTCTGGCCCCTCAGTCTTCTCTCCTCGTATTCCTCCTCCCCCTCATCTTTGATAATATTCCTCATCACTCCTCATTCCACCTCACTCCTCATGCCACGGTCATCATCCAGAGCGGTGGATGTATTGAGAGACCCTCGCTATCACATGGTATGATGTACTATCACATGGTATGATGTAGAGACCTGTGGCATCATAGGGTGTATTTTCCTACACGATTCGATTTCCATCGATTCGGGACCTCCCCCTCCTCCTCGTTCTCCTCCTCCCTCCCGTCTTCCCCACAACCATCGTCGTCATCGTCGTCGTCATCGTCGTCGTCATCGTCGTCGTCATCATCCTCCTCATCATCTTCATCGCTCCTCCTCCTCCTCCTCATCATCATCATCATCATCATCATCATCATCATCATCCTTTTCCTTCTCCTCTTCCTCCTCCTCATCCTCCTCATCATTATCCTTTTCCTTCTGATCATCCTCCTCATCATCCTTAGTTTCTTCCAAATCCTCCTCCTCCTCCTGTCTCTCCTCCTCCCACTACTACTCCTCTTACATATTCCTCCTCCTCCTCCTTCTCCTTCTCTTCTTCATGATGCTCAACCTCCATGCTGCTTATCCTCCCGCTTCTCCTGCCCCCTCCTTCTCCTCCTCCTCCTCCTCCTCCTCCCCGACCTCCTGATGCTCCTCCTTTTACCCCTCCTCCTCTCAGCGCCACTCAGCGCCACCCAGCACCGTTTCGCGCTTCGCGCCACCAATGCGCCACTCAGCGCCACTCAGCGCCACTCTGCGCCACTCTGCGCCACTCTGCGCCATTCAACGGCCGAGTGGCGCTGACTGGCGTAGAGTGGCGCTGACTGGCGCTGAGTGGCTGAGTGGCGCTGAGTGGCGCTGAGTGGCGCGGTAGTTTTTTGCACGACGTCGGCCGTCACAATGGCCTCTTATCTTCCTCTTCCTCCTCCCAGGCTCCTTCCTCCTTCCTCCGCGGCGAGCGAGCAACGGCCTGGACCTCCCTTGGTATCATATCATGTGCATACATTATGTTGCGATCCTGGCGCAAGGTGAATCGAAGATCAACCCGCTTGACTTGGCGGCCTCAAACATCACCCTGTCCTTCGGGGCCAGGAATGGGAGGAGCATGGGCATGTGGGGGGGAAGGGGGAGGATGATGAGGAAGACGACGCCGAAGGGCAGGAGGAGGAAACCGCGGAGGGGAGGAAGAGGAGGAGGAGGAGGAGGAGGAGGAGGAGGAGGAGGACGACGACGAGGATAGATGGATGCGACGTCATCAAAGACGTCCTGGCGGCCGTCAGCAGGCTGACAACCACCGAGGCCCCAGATGTCAAATCGGCGCACGGGGGGGGACCTTTACGCCGCCAGGTGCGCGCCGCCGCCCTGCGCGAGGCGCTGGGGCCGTGGCGACGAGGAGCACCCAGACCGAAGCCCAAACAAGCTTCCGCCCCAACCGCGGCCCTCCACCGGAGGACCAAGGCCAAGCGGAGTCCACCCCCGCGGGGGGCAAACACGGCAAAACCACGGCAGCCGCCAGCGGCCGCCCAAACCGCGCGGGGCGGGAAGCAGGCGGCACCACCCCCGAAACCCACGCCGAGGTGCGCCGCACGAGCCATAATTCCGAGGGGGGCACAACGGGCCAAAGCGGGCCCCCTCACGTCCCGCGCATCGTCTGCCTGGCCCGCCTGGCCTTGGAGACGAGGCCGTACCTCAGCTGGGCCGCGCGGAGCTCCTCGAGCTCGACAGCATGCGCTGGAGCTCCTCCAGGTCGACGGCCATCTCGTCGAGGCAAGCGGTCTGGAAAAAATGGCGCTGGAGGATCAGCGGCCTCCGCGGTCCTCCCGAACGCCTCCGCTCGTCGTGCGGGTCCTCCACCTCGTCGTCCTTCAGCGACTGCGAGGCCTTCAGGATCAGGACGTCCCCGTCGACATCCTCGCCCTCTAGCGCCGCCGCCGCGTGGCCAGCGGGCTTACCATGGTGCTCCTCCACGTCGACCACCGCGAGCGTGGTGTCCTCGCAGAGGTCCTCTGCCCAGCGCCGACTGGGGGTTGTTGGGGTTGTTTGCGCGGCCCCCCACCTCGCCTGGACCGACGGCACGTCGCCGTTGCACTTCTCCTTCGCGAAGTCGTGCTAGGGACAGCCCAGGTTCTTCACGATGCTCCACGGGTTGCCGAGGGCCCCCTGCGTGCTCTCGTCCGTGGAGCTCACCTGGCCGTCCAAGATGCTCTTCTTCGCCTCGGCGGCGCGCAACTGCCTGCCCTGGTCTCCCGCGGTGCTCAGCAGGAGGGCGTTGGTCTCCTGGGCGTCGTCGTCGCGCTGGAGCTGCTCGACGTTGCACGACTGGGCCTCCCCGGCGATGTGCAGGAAGGGGAAGGCGGGGACATCTGCAAGGAAGGCGATCTCGCTCATGGCCTTTTCAAGCTGCGCGATCTTGAACCACTGCTCCTCCACCGTGTGCGCGAGATCTTGCGCCTCGTGCCCCACCTGCTTGATCCGCTCCTTGGACACGAGGTGCGTCTGCTGCTCGTGGTTCAACTGATGCACCAGCTGCTCATGCTCCATGCGCATGTCCGTTGTGCGCTGATTTTTGCTCTTCCCTGACAGCCTGCAGTTCCAGCACCTGCTCGCCCAGCAGCTCCCTCATGGTGTGCTCGAGCTTGCCCTCGGCCTCCCTGGGCTCCAACACATCGGTCACCACCTGTGTGCCGAGCTCCAAATGTTGTGTGTGTGTGGCCAGCCCCCTCGAACTTGCCGTCGCTGCCGAGCACCTCCTCGATGCCATCTTCCTGCAAGCCCGCTCTGGGCACGGCGCCATCCTCCAGCCAGCGCCGAAGACTGGCGACGACAGCCTCCGCCTCACGCGGATGGCGAAGGAAGGCCGCAGCCCCGCCGAGCGTCCTGCAACTCCTCTCGAGGTCCGACGGCATCCGCCTCCCTCGGGCGCGCGCCTCCGCGAGCCCAGCGGCCGAAGTAGGCGACCCGAGCAAGGTCACCAGCTCCGCTGCTGCTCCGAGCATCGCCTGCGCGCGGTCGCCCAGCGCCGAACGGCCAGAGGTAGCCGCCGACGCCGCGCTCGCCGCGCTCGCCGCGCTCGCCGCCCCCGCAGCTGGCGCCACAGTCGAGGCGTTGACCTAAGGAACCTAAAATAAGGAACGGGGCCTTTTTTCCACAGGTTAACCTTCGCTTTTCAATCGAAGACACTAGGAAACCCTGAGGCAAGCTGCGAAACACCTAAGGAACACGGGGCCCCTCCCCAACGAGAAGGGTTCCTTCTTCAGGGCCCCGGCTGTACCTCTGCCGCCGTGCACCCAGACTGCACGCGCAGCAGGAGCTCGGCGGCCTCGCCGACAGATGCGCCCGCCACGGGCGAGGCGCCATGGTGCACCGAGAGGCCGCCGCGCCCGCCACGACCCATCGCGCGGCCGGGAGCGCCCGCGGGGCGCGGCGTGCCTGCGGCGCACCAGCGAGCGCCTCCGCTCGAGCCAGAATGGCTACGGAGGAGAACGGCTACGGAGGAGGAGGAGGAGGAGAAGGAGGAGGAGGAGGATATCGTTTTCACATCTGTTTCGTTCAGCGTCATTGCTCTTTTTTTTTTTTCTCTCTCTCTCTCTCTCTCTATCTCCCTGTTTCAGTAAGTCTCAGAACAGTGGCCGCTGATCTGATGGTTCGTGGCAGTGGTAGTGACATCGGGTGAGAGCCGCCGCTTTCGGCAGGTGGCAGACGCAACAAAGCAGTGGTCCATGTCCAAAGCCTATGGTGCTCCACGTCCAAAGCCTATGGGACGAGGCGTGCCGTTGCGCCCCCACCCGCGCTTTGATAAATGGCCTGCGCCCTTGTTGGCGTCGTTTTCTGTGCCTCTTGTGGCACGCCATTGCCTCGCCCGCTCCTCCAAGCGGGCCAGCTCTGGACTGACGACGCCGAGCTCTCCTCCCCTCTGGCGCCGCGGCCCCCTCGTCTCTCGTCGCCCTGGCCCCCCTCATCGGCCTCGGTCGCCTCCTCGGCGCAGCGGCCTCGGCAGCATGGCGCCGCTGGAACCAAGGTAATCGACGAAAACAAACGGGCCTTACGCGAGATGACACAATCAGCCACCTCACGCGGTGGCTCACGCGGGCCGCCAGCGCGGCACGCTGCACTGGAAGCGAGGGCGCTTACGCGCGACCTTGCGCGGGCAACTTGCGCGCCAACGTCGGTGAAGACGACCCGTTTTCTTCCGCTGATCCCGTGGCCTCTGCGCGAATGGCCGTGGCGCCGCACGCAGCTGGCGCCCCGTGCACGCGCGGCACCCCCTCGGCCGTGCTGCCGTGGGGCCGCCCCGAGCGGCGCAGCGGCCGCCCGCGTGGCCCCCTCCGCGGCCCCCCGGGCACGTGACCTCGGGTGCGTGCAGCTTGGCCGCTGCCCTCTTGGCCTCGGGCTGGAGGAGGAGGAGGAGGAGGAGGAGGAGGAGGAGGAGGAGGAGTAGGAGGAGGAGGAGGAGGAGGAGGAGGAGGAGGAGGAGTAGGAGGAGGAGGAGGAGGAGGAGGAGGAGGAGGCCTGACACGAGACGGCCCGCAGAGGACGCGCGCGCGCGCGTTCGTGCCGGCACCGCCGCGCGCTCGTGCCGGCACCGCCCCGGGCGTCGGGCCCGATACAAGGGACCCCGCGGCGCGCTCGTGCCGGCACCGCCGTGGCCCCACGGGCACGTGGCTCGCCCCAGAAACCCTGAACCCACCGCTGCCCGCCGCGGCCGCGCGCAGGTACCACAGGTTTGTGTGTGCCTGGGGCGCGCGCCCTGCGCTCGGGATTTGACCCACCCGTGCCCACCCCGTTTCTCGCCCGTTGCTGGGTCGTGCTGCGACCAGCACCGAGGCCTCGTGGCGCCCGCCTGAACCCAAACAGGTTGTCATCTCTTGGGAGGCCGACGCTTGCTTCCGCTGGCTTCCGCCGGCCTTCCGCCGCCTTCCGCTGGCAGAGGCAGCTTCGCTCTGCTTCCGCCGCCCTCCGCCGACTCCCCGCCAGCCCCCCCCGCTGGAAGAAGAGACGACGACTCCTCCGATCCGTAAGGCGGCTTCGTTTTACTTCCGCCGCCTTCCGCCGACTCCCCGCCAGCCCCCCCCGCGGAGGAGACGACGACTCCTTTTCGATCCGTGAGGCGAGGCCCTTTCTGGAACGCCCCACGTGACCTCCGGGGGTGTGAAGCTGAACAGGAGACGGCGGCGGCGGCGGCGGCCGCGGGCACCCCGAGGACGGCGCCCCCACACCACTCGGGCACTCGAGTGGAGCTGCGGGCGCCCGCGGAGCTCGCCTCTTGAAAACCTTGGGCCCCGAGCCGCTGCCCTCTTGGCCTCGGCTTCGGGCCCGACGCGAGGAAGCCCGCAACCAGGAACGCGCGCGCGCGCCCAGCCACGCACGCGAGCGTGCCCCCCCCCCTCAGCTCGCGAGGCCGCCCTCGCGAACCGACGTGCGCGAGCGTGCCAGTTCCGCGCCCGGCGTCTGCAACAGGAGCGCACAGTCTCCGCAGGGGCGCGGCCCAAGCGCCCAGCCCGCGAGGCCGCATACACGGATGCCGTCGGGAACTTTTGGATAGCGTGTCGCGGCGGCGGCGGCGGCGCCGGCCCCGGCGGCGCGCTGTGGTTTGCAGGCAGATGGCGCGTCGCTACGCTCCGCGGGGCGGGAGGCCGGGGAAGGCCCGGGACGTCGAAGCGAGGGGCCCGGGAAGTGGACAGCGGGTCGCGCCGAAGCGTGGTGGGCCAAAACCGGCGGAAGGGGTGCCTCGGGATCGGCGATCGAGGATCGCGGCTGCCGGGTGTTCGTGTCTCTGGCGCTCTCGGGTGCACAGAAAGGGGCCACCTTCCGGGCAACGCTGCTCAACGCTAGCCCTCGTGATCGAGCCCAGCGAACTGTCAAGCGAGAGCTGAGAAAGAGCCGCCTGCCATCTGTGAATCGGTTGGAACTTGTTGAATCGAACGTGCGCGGCGCTGGTGCGAGAACTACGTTCTGGAAGCGGCCCGCCCGTAGTGATTATAACGATGAGTCCGTTTCAAGACGCACTGTGTTCGGGCTCGGCGCCAAACCGAGAAAGTCGTGTGAGAAATTGGTCCGCCCTCTGTTCGTGTACCACTTGGTACTTGCAGGCGTCAGTGTTGTACATTGCGAAGGAATGTAAAAGCGAAGCGGCCGGCCCGCCCAACCGACACCCCTGATGGTGTGACGACAAGCTCTGTAAGGAAGAGAGGTGTGGGAGCAAGAACAAGGGAGGGAGGGCGGACGGAAGGGGAGGGATGCGGGGAGGAAGGGATTGTGAGGGATGGAGAGGGAGAGGCAGGGAGAGAGAGCGAGAGAGAGAGAGAGAAATAAAGAAAGAGAGAAAGCGAGAGAAAGAGAAAGCGAGAGAGAACGAGAGAAAGATACACATATATATATATATATATAAACAACAAAGTAGGCAGAGCAAGGTAAGTGTAGAAATAGAGAAAGAGCGAGAGAGAGAGAGAGGGAGAGAGAGGGAGAGAGAAAGAGAGAGAGAGAGAGAGAGAAAAGAGAGAGAGAGAGAGAGAGCGTGAAACAAAACGAGAAACAGAGAGAGAGAGACAGAGACAGAGACATAACGAGAGAGAGAGAGAGAGAGAGCCAGAGAAAAAGAGAGCGAGGGAAGGAGACAGGACGGAGGTAAAAGGAGAAAAAGGCGCGAATCGGCGTCGGATCGTTACCCCATCTGGCCAAGTCGAGCATACTTCCGATTGTACAACGTAGCGAAGCACATCGGATAAGGAGGAGGAAGAGGAAGAGAAGGAAGAGGAAGAGAAGGAGGACAGGAATGAACATACACGTGGTGGAAGAAGAGGAGGAAGAGGAGGAGGAGGAGGAGGAGGAGGAGGAGGAGGAGGAGGAGGAGGAGGAGGGGGGCAGGAGGATGCGGGAGGAGAAGGAATACATCCGCCCGTCCCGGATCCTGCCCGCACAGATCCCAACAATCCTTCCTTCGCTCTACAAAAGCCCGCCCCCTTGAATGATGGCCATTTATGCGCGAGCCTTGGCTTGACACAGGAATCCGCCGATCCGGCGTGTGAGTTTCCAAAGACCCCCAGAACAGCCTGAGCCTCAATTCCTGAGCTTCAGCTCTCTAAAGGGGTGGGTGCACTTAATTCCCGGGGCGGAATCGGAGTTCCAGCTCACTCCAGGACGGCCCCCTCGCCCTGGAGGGCCCCAACATGGGCCAAGAGGGCCCCGAGTCGCCGAACGATCGCTGCGAAACGCCCAATATGTCCCCAACATGCTCCAGAAGTCTCCATCCAAGGTGCCAACAGAAACCGTGGAAAAGGCCTCCCAAAGAAGGCCCAAAGAAGCAAAACATGTCCCATGCCCTCGGAAAAAAAAAACTTGTAATTTTCACATGTTCGCCTCTTGGGCCTCAGGGCGTCGCAGACGCCCCAAGAGAGCCCCATAACGGCCCAAGAAGCCGCCAAGAGGGCTCCAAAATGGCCCAAAAAGGGCCCAAGATGGCCCAGGAGGCCCCGGGAAAACGCCCAAGAAGGCCCCAGGACGGGCCCAAGAGGCGCCTGGGAGGGCGCCAAGACGGCGGAAGAAGTGCCGAAGACGGCCCAAGCAGCCCCCAGCAGGCCCCCAGAGGCCCCCAAGAGACCTGAAGAGGCCCCAAGACGCTTCCAACTGGCCCCGAAGAGGCCCCCTGAAGCCCCTTAAATTTGGACGCCCGAAATGGGTATGGAAACAATGGGCACAATGCCCAACAACAAATGTTGTCCCGAACCAATAGCGGCCGCTGTTGGGCAGGCGGCCTTCTGTCTCGAATGGACACAGGCCGCGGCGGCGTGGACAGCGAATTCAAAATGAACAGGAACTGCTGTTGGGCATCGTACCATTCTTTCCGTGCTCATTTCGGGCGTCCAGACGAAGGGCCCCCGATAGTCCCAACACATGCATCCGAAACGCCTCCCAGGGGCCTCCAAGCTGCCTCCGAGACTCCCCCCGAGAAGCCCCAAACCGGCCCCAATGCTACCGCGGCGCTGACGTCTGAAAGCGACCGCTGCATCGCACAAGGTTCTTCCACGCTTCCACATCTTCTCCAGTCTTCGGTGTCCCTCACATCCGCGATCTCACAAGGGCCCGCAGAGGACCGCGCGAGGGCCCCAGAGACCCCATAAACACCATGGCTCGCAGCAGAGACCTGTGATGCACAAGGCTCCACAAAGAACTGTGACGCAGACAGCTCTAGCACGAAGCTTTTCAAAGAGTGCGCCAAATCGGCGAGGTGTCAACCCAAAGAGGGCCAACACCTGGCCCCAGAGAGGCTTTCCAACAACCGCCGAACATCTCCAACAACCGCCGAAAATCTCCTCATCCTCGTCATGCTCCTCCTTCTCCCCCTCGCCCTCTTCCACTTCCCGCTTCCTTCTGCTCCCCCTCATCCGCAGCATCCTCCTCCTGCCTCTTCTCCCTCCACCCCCCTCCACCTCATCATGGTCCTCCTCCTCCTCCTCATCATCATCATCCTCCTCCTCATCCTACTCCATCGCCTCCATTCCCAATCCTCATCATCATGCTCACCGCTCGCCGTCGTCGCCAGTCATGAGATCGGCGGCGCTGGCCGGAGGCCACTGCAATAATTTTTTCTTTGCAGGAGACCTCGCAAGAGGGCCCACAGAGGCAGACATCTGTCCTGATTCTTTAATTTTTTGAAGATTTTTGGCGTTCTCGCCTTTTCGGCTTACCGGCGCCCCAAGACGGCCACAAAGGCTTCCAGGATCGCCCCGACACGGTCCAAGAGGCCTCCAAGAGCGCCCAAAACGGCCCTAGAGGGCCCCAAGGCAGCCCCAGAGGCCTCCAAGATGGCCGAAGAGACTCCTAAGACGGCTCCGAAAGCGGGCCCAGACGAGGGACCCGAACGGACATTTCGAGCTCTAGGCGCAGAGAGGTCCCCTGGAGGCCCCCGAGAGGCCCCAAGAGACCCCCAAGAGGCCCCCAAGAGGCCCCCGTGACGCCCCAAGAGGTCACAGAAATACTGCCAAGAGGCCCAAAATGATGCTCCAAGAGGCCTACAAACGGCCTCCAAGAGGCCACGAACGCGCAAGCAAACGCCTGCGATGGCACAATACGGACCGGCGGAGTAAGCGAAGCGATTAAAGAACTGGTTTTTTGCAGACAATGGTCAGACATGCGAAGCGGTATGATTACACATGTTTAACGTGTCCAGCGAAAGAGAACCCATTCTGACAAGAGAGTGCTACCCTACCCGTGCAACTGCTGCGCCACATTGCACGTCCTGGTCATGCTGTCTGAAGATGTTTGAAGCTAGCGCCCTACTCTGAAACGGAGCCGCCCTCCATCAGTGCAATTTCTACGCATCTTCAAGGTTCCAGTTTTCAGCTTTGAGCAAGTCTGACCTGGTACCCCCATGTTCAAAATGAACAGCCCTCCATTCTTCAAGATGTTGCGGATGTTTAGAACGAACGTGCTCGGCACTCTGGCGGGAGCTACATCCAGGAAGCGAGCCCGCCTCCATCATTGAGGCTGATGCACATCCTTTAGACGAACGTGCGCAGCGCTAAAGCCAAGGCTACACTTTGAAAACGCACCGAGCTTCATCCTTGAAGTTTCTGCACATGCTGACAGCGAATGCGCGCGGCGCTAGGGCCGAAGCCGCATTTTTCAAGCCGATGCAGACTAAGAGGACGAATGTGACCGGCGCTACGGTGAACATCACATTGTGAAAACGACTGGCGCTCCATCAACAGCTGCTGCAGTCATTCAAAATAGAGGCGTGAGGCGCTGGCGCGAGAGCTGCTTCTTGAAAGCGATCGTCCATCCATCGATGAAGCTGTTGCAAGCTGCGGGGCGACTTCACGCAGCACCGTAGCGAGAGCCGCTTCTTGAAAGCGACCGGCCCTCCACGCGTGAAGCCGAAGACGAACGTGCGCGGCGCTGCGGCGGAGCCGAACTTTGAAAACGACCGGACCACCATCAAAGGCTGCTGCAACCAAGCGTGGCGGAGAAGCGAGAGCCGCAGTTTTATGAACGATCGTCCAGCCATCGCTGATGCTGCTGCAAGCTCTGGGGCGAATCTGCGGGCAATAACCACATTTTGGAACACGATACGACCTCCATCCTTGACGCTGTTCCACACTGTCGAGGCGGATGTGCACGACGCTAGAGCGAGTCCCTCATTTTGAAAACCAGCAGCCCTCCATCCTTGAAGCATTTGCAAACTTGTACGGTAAGACCCACATAGAAACACTGGTCATCTATCCTTGAAGCTGATCGAGTTTTTAGTTTCAAGATCGTGCGAAGGTGGCAAGCGAAACGCCTGATAAGTCTATCCTACGAACACGTCTGGCGGAGGGGCAGAAGGAAGAAGGTTAGTTGTTCAGTATATTTATATCTATATATATGTATGGAAGTAAGCGGGGCGAAGGAGGACGATAAGTTAGAAGATGAGGAGGAGAAGTTGGAAAGTGGAGCAAGCGAAGACTGAGAAGGAAGAGGAAGAAACATAAGAGGAAGAGAAGAAGGATCATGGGGAACAAGTCGGAGGAGGATGAGGAGGACCAGAACGAGAATGAAGAGGAGGAGGAGGAGGAGGAAGATGAGACGAAGCAGGAAGACAGGGAGGAGGGTAGAGGAGGACACGGAGGGTGGAAGAGGAGGAGAGCGCAGGAGGACGAGGAGGAGGAGGAGGAAGAGGAGGAGGATGGGAAACATAGAGACAAGAGAGGAGGACAGAGGCGGGAGGCCGAAGGCCCGGCCCGGTCATAGCCCGTGCCGTCGAGCTCGGCCACCTCGCCCGTGGTCCCGCCCGGACTCCAGCTGCGGCCCCAGGGCGTTGCCGGGAGCGCGAGGCTGGCCTCGGCTTCTCGTCGTCGTCCGTCGTCCGTCGCCCGTCTTCCTCGTTCGCTCGTCGTCGTCGTCGTCGTCGTCGTCGTCGTCGTTCGTTCGTCGTCGTCGTCGTCGTCGTCGTCCCTCCTCTTCAAGAACCCCGTTCCTCCTCGTCGTCTTTCTCGTGCTCCACCTCTTTTCGTGAGAAATAACTCCCCCTTGTCGGGCCCCCCCACACGTGTTGTCGGTAGGCTTGCCGGTGTCGCCTGAGACTTCCAGACCACTGACGACCCCCCAACCTGCAAGTTGCAAAAGTTCCACGGATGCAGCATAAGTCATGTTCAAAAGGCAGCTCTCGCCTCAGAGCCGCGCGCATTCGTGTTCAAAGTTGCAGCAGGTTTGAAGATGGAGGCCAATTCTTTTTCAACGTGTCGCTCTCGCTGAGCGTCGCGCACACTCGTCTGAAAACCTTGCAGCAACTTCCTTCAAAAATTCGCAAGGCTGTAATCTCAGGAATGTTGCTGTGTCATGCTTGACTACTGTCAACCATGACAAAGCAACATTCACGTGGAATCGCGGGGTTGAATCGCGTTCTGGCACGGTTCCGGATTGTCAAGACGTATCAGTCATGTTGATTCGCGGCGTTGGAGCCGTAGGAACGGTGTTTTGGCACGATCTGGGATTCTGGGATAATTTTGGACATGTAAAAGTGTCCGAGCACTATAACGCTATGTTAGCCAGCATGGACCCCAAACAGTGGCTTCTAGTACAATAGGTGGTGCAGTCTATTTGGTGCAAGCGTGGCGCAAACTATGTGGGGCAAACCATGTTGGGCAACCCGCATACTGCAATCCGCGTGATGGCTCGTAGAGGTGCCATCTGTGTAATACGGGTCTCATGGAGAACGCTTGGTGCATTCTATGTGGCAAGAGCCAACATGCTCATCGATGTGGTGTGATGTGCATGGCGCAAGCAATGTGGTGCAACCGATGTGGCAGGAGCTAACGTAATCATCCAAGTGGTGCGAGATATGCGGTGTAAGCAGCGCGCCTCAGTCTATGTCGTAGGAGTTCACGCACGTACGCGCCCATGTGTATTGAGCTATGTGGTCGATGTGGTGCACTCTATGTGGTAGGAGCTGACGTACTCATCCATGTGGTATGAGCTACGTGGTGCCCGCTCTTCGGTGCAATATATGTGGTAGGAGCTGACGTACTCATCCATGAGGTGTGAGCCGCGCAGTGCAATCTACGTCGCGCAGTCGATGTGGCAGGGCATCTCATACTCGCTTAAGTGGTGTGAGCTGCGTGGTGAAGGTCTATGATGCAGGTTATGTGGTAGGCGTGGGCGAATGTGGGCAACGTCACTGGGGCAACGCCACTGGGGCCGTCGGTGGAGCTCCCTATGGGACCACGAAACGTGGGCATCGCCACTGGGGCCGTCGGTGAAGCTCCCTACGGGGCAGCGACACATATGAGGGGCGTGCCAAAATAAATGGCGAGGACGCAGTGGCACCGCCACTGGGGCCGTGAGTGGAGCTCCTTGTGAGCCGAAATGTGTGGCGGGGACGCATGTGGGCACAGCCACTGGGGCCGTCGGTGGAGCTCCCTATGGGGCCACGAAGCGCGTGTCGAATGGGTGGCGGGGACGCATGTGGGCACACACGCTGGGGCCGTCGGTGGAGCTCCCAGTGGGGCCACGAATCGTGTGAGGGGTGTGCCGAAATCGGTTGCGGGGACGCATGTGGGCACCGCCACTGGGGCCGTCGGTGGAGCTCCCTATGGGGCCACGAAGCGTGTTAGGGGTGTGCCAAAATGGGATGGGCATGCGGAGAGCACAGGCAGGGAAGGGAGGAGGGAGGAGGGGGAGGAGGAGAGGAGGAGGAAGGCGGAAGGCAGAAAGGAATGCGGGGCGCTGCCGCTTCAAAACGAGGACCCAACACCACAATATGGTTGGGAACGAAAGGGCTGGAGTTGGACCGGCCATCTGGCCCAGCTCCCTAAAGCAGAAGTGGGAACCCCTAAGTGCAGGCACTGTCTAGGCGAATCCGCCGACCCCTTGGGGTTCATCGGCGTGTGAAATGCTTCCCCCTCTCCAAGCGCCTCCCCCAGGACCTCGGTCCAGTCGATTTGGAGGGGGGGCGTTCCCCCCAGGGACCGGCCGAACGCGACGCGGGGGATAGAAAATCTCAAAACGGGCCAAGAAGGCCCGAAGAGGGTCCCCAGACTGTCCAAGAGGGGCACGGGTCGCCGGAAGATCGCGCCAAGACCCAAGATTGGCCCTAGACGGCCCCAGAGGCCTCCCAGCCGTTCCAAGAAGTCGCCACGGGCCGTTCCAAGAGGCCTTCAAAGAGCAAAAACCGTCCCACTCTGTTCGGAAAACCGGCATTTTCAACACATTCGCCTCTTGTGCTCTCACGAGGCCCACCCAGGTCGAAGCGGCCTTCAAGATCGACCCAAGACGGGCCTCGAGGTCCCCAAGAGGACTCCAAGACGGCACACGAGGAATCACGAGGGCCCCAAGACGGCCCCAGAAGCCTCCAAGACGGCCGTGGAGGCCCCGAGGACGGCCCCAAGGGGAGGCCTAGAGGGGGAGCCCGAACGGACATTTCGAGCTCTCGTCCCCAAGATGCCCGCAAGAGTCCCCAAAAAGCTTCCAAGAGGCCCCCAGGGAGCGCCCAAAGGGCCCCCCAAAGCATACGTCTCCTTTCACTCCTATCACCTGCAGCTCGATACCGCAACGATGGCATCTTCTTTTGGTGGTGACTCGACGCGGGTGCCAGGTACTCCCGTCAGGCAACTACTTCGGGGACCCCCATCAGCCTATTCATTCACCGCTGCCTAAGAGTAAACAAAAAGCCCTGCGTGTCCACAGCCCTGTACACAGCCCTCTTCACGAGATGCACGGCCTCTCCGACGAAGATCGTGATCCGCTCGCAGCTGAGCGCCAACGCCAATTCAACGAGAACTTAGCCGAGGCCTCCAGGACTCATAATGATGGGCAAGCTTTGACAGTTGGGCATATTTCGAGAACAGCTTCAACCACTACAACACGACATTCAGGCTTTTAAACCACACAGTGTTTCACAAGATGATCTGAAAAACGCAGTGGCTCCAATTCAACAGGATCTTGCTTCGCTTGCGGCGCGCGTGGACTCTCTGGAGCCCCCAAGATTACCATCTGCACGTTCTGGAGCAACATACACAACCGACATGTAAAATTAGATATTGGAGCTTGCGCGCCAATTTGCAGATGTAGCTACAAACCAAGACAGGAACAAGGAGAACAATGCTGTTATCGGAGGTTCGGGAGGACTCCCTTCGATGAAGTTGGCAGTCAACTTCGTTAAAGAACAAGCTGGGGTACTGCACGCACCAGAACCCATCGTGATCTTCGCGAAGGGTGAATTCAACAATATATTGTTTGCAAACTTCATTTCTGCCCATGTCCGGGACAAATTCGTGAATATCATCGGGAGTGCTCAACTAAAGCACGGGACGAATGTAATTTGGACCCGTCCGGATCAACTTATTGAGAAACGTGTCACAGAAAGTTTCTTGTTTGGGATCCCCAAGCAATTCATGGAATGGAGGTACTCTAAAGCCGAGGTTCGAGTGGACACTGATAATCACACCCTCAAGATCGCTAAAGAACCCGTGGTAGCAGTACGAGTCGTAAACCGTACTCTCAATATCATTGGGAAGGAACTTGGAAAACGTGGGACGACCTTACAAAGAGCCCAGGAGTGGAGCACCTCACCGCCAAGGCCAACGAAGTGCTCAGCCGGGGCTGCGGCGAAAGGGACTCGGAAGGGCAAGAAGGGTGGGTCAGGTGCTGCAGCTGCCATGTAGCAAACACGACGGCGCATTGGTGATGTGGCAGAGGCGTCAACTTTGGGAAAATGGGTCACGTACTCTTGTTGGCCTATCACATGCAGCCGCATAGCGTCCTGGAATGTCGAAAGCATTAGCTTGGACAATACGGCAAAATGGTACGAGTTAATTCGGCACATGCGAGAGATGGACATAGCGGTAGTATGTCTCCAAGAGACACACTGCAAGGGCTCGCCAGTATTCGAATTTGAGAACCACTTCGTCATCTTAAATTGGCGGGGAAGGAAACGGAACGGAGTACGCAGGAGTTGGATTTATTGTTGCGCCTTGGGCGCGGCAATCTATCAAAGGGTACCGGCAACAAAACAACAGAAAGGCATGCATTCGGCTCCGGGTCACGGGAGGCGTACTGGCGATCATCACGGCGTGCGCGTGGACCAACGAGCACGACTACGACGCCAGGCACAACTTCTTTGCAGACCTTCTGGGTTTCAGTAAAACGTGTGCGTCGCATGGCCCTACTATTCCTCTGGTTGACTTCAATGCGAGGATCTTGCAGCGGCTTCCAGGGGAAGATCATGTTTTGGGAGAGTATGTATTTCAAAATCCACGGGAAGAATGGGCACCAACTTCAAACTGGGAGTTGCTGTTTGAATTATGCGAAGCATGGGAGGCCATGGTGGCAAATACGTTTTTCAACACTGGGTTAGAATCGAAGATCACATACCACGACTTGGGAGTCAAGCCATGCGAACCGATCTGTCCAAGCAAGTTCGAACAACTCGACCATGTTGCAATCACTGACGCTTGGCATTCTTGTGCCGTGAACATTTGGAGCGACCGGTGGAAGCAGTTGCAATCGCATCGTTTTGTCCAGGTGGTTGACGTGAACATCAACATTAAGATTGAGGAGCGTCCACCGACAACAACAACATATGATGTAAGACAATTTGCGGTCCCCAGCGGCTGCAAGCACACATGCGCACTCTCTCTTTGGTTGACTCTTGGAATGCGCAGCGTGCCGATCGCGATCTTTCAGGGCGAAGCAGACGCACCCTGCCAGTCCAGACGTGCATGAAGAAAGCCATGGCGTCCACCCTGCCAGTCCAGACAGCCACCCCTGGCCGGCCGTGGATGTCTGCCCGGACGCTGCTGCTAATGGCAGAGAGAGATCTTGGAAGACAGCACGGCGCCAACAACGAGTACGTGAAGAATTTGAACAAACATATTCCCAAATCAGCCCGCGCTGATCGACAAACAAAGCTCGACGGTGCGATTGAAAAGGATGGATGGCGAACTGTTCGGTGTCTCCGAAAAGGGAAGTCGGTGCCTCAGGGGCGCATTCGGGATTTGATTGGGCAACTGGTGGACGGCGCGCACAAAGCAGACGCACTGGCAGACTATCTCGAACAGGTTCAATGGTATCTTCCTGCAGCTGCCGACCCACCCCCACAACTGGAGACAGAAGATGGGTATCTGCGCATCGATACAGGAGACATAATATTGGAAGAAGTGCGAGAAGCAATCTAACATGTTCGTGTTCCGCGTGCTTCTGGAATCGATGGGGTGCCGCCCAAACTTTGGCAAGCTTTATGGCGAGATGAACGTGCTGTAGACCTTCGGGAATTATGTTGCGCATGCTGACAGCAGAAGGATATACCGAGGAGCTGGCGAGAGGCGTCCATTGTTTCACTGTTCAAAAAGGGAGACACATCCCAGCCGTCCAACCATAGGCCAATTTCCTTTTTGGCAATGGGCTAAAAAAATACTAGCCAGCATAGTCTTACGGAGGGTTCAAACAGGGGGCGCTTAAAAACAACTACGATAATCACAATACGGCTTCAGACCCAAACGCGGTACGAATGACGCGCTCTTCTTGGCGCGACGGTTAATCGACGCTGCATTGGAGGATAAGGATGGCACGCTGTTTCTTTTTACTTCTAGACTGGAGCACAACATTCGACCGTACCCGACCAGAAGGGCTTCTTCAAGCACTCCGACTTTTTCGAGTGCCGCCAGCGATGCCTCAGATGGTTGAAGGAATCCACAGGGCGCGAACATTTGTTGTCAAACATGGGCATTCTACGACAACCAGCAGAACGCAAGCAGCAGGAATAGCGCACGGATGTCCTTTGTTGCCGCGCTTGTTTATCATTGATATGCCTGTGCTACTGCAGATCGTCGATCAGGAAATGATCGGGCACGCCAGGGAAAGGGCAACGAAGCCGCACTTGGTCACTCCAGACGTTCTGTACGCGGACGGCACGAGGTTGGTGGCAGACAGGCTGGAGTACCTTCAGGAGCATTTGAACACAGTCGTCCAGATCGGGAGGACTTTTGGTCTGGACCTGAACGTGGGCAAAACTACACGTCGTTCATTTCTAATCGTGCTCATTTCTAATTGTGCTCGTTTCTAATTCTTCCTGACCCCCTAGCGGCCAGGAAGAGGCCCAGGATAGAAGAATTAGAAATGAAAGGATCTTGGCCCCCATAAAATCAAGAACTTTCGAATAATTAGGAATGAGCAGTGTGTATACTTCTCTGGATCAGGTCCGAAACGAACATCAGAGGGCCAGACGGCGAATCCATCCCGTGTCAGAGCAGTGCCGTCTATCTGGGCGGGTTCCCCAACGTCGACGGCAAGCAGAAGAGTGAGTTGACCAATGCGCCTAGGAGAGGCAAAAGGAGCATTTGAGAAAGTTCGCTCTGTGTGGAACCACGCCAAGCGAGCAGCGCAAGATTAAGGTTTTGGAGGCGTGCGTCTTTTCCAAACTGCTCCATGGCCTCGAACCTTGTGTGTTGCTGCAAGCAGACAGGGCGAAGCTAGATGCATTCCAGGCGCGGTGTCTCAGGAAAATAATCACGATCGCTCCTGCATATGCTTCTCGCGTCGGCAACGCTGGCGTTTTAGACTGTGCAGGTGCTCAGAGACCGTCCGACTTGTTGCTGCGACGCCAGCTGCTATTTTACGGCCGGCTCGCCCGTGAACCCGCGAGCAGCCTGCCAAGACGCATGCTTCTTGCAGCTGATGCCCACAATCGTCGGATCCCCAGGCCTCGGGGGAGCGCTCGAGCGAGGGGCCAGCCACGCCTGCAGTGGAGACATCCTCTGCACTCCCGAGCCCCGGAAGCTTCGGGGGGGGAGCCCCGACGGGCTCCAGGAGCTCCCAGGGAGCGACGTGCAGTCACGCGCCGCCGTCACGAGATGGTGCAAGTAGAAGTGATTTGGTTGTTTCCTCCTCTCCTTCCTTCCCTCCCTCCTCCATCTCCTTCACCTCTCTCTCCGCGGATTGCCGGCAGGTCAACGCATCGCCTCCCATTCGGTACAAAGTCTACCGATGGTCTGCAACCGAGCCGCTAGCAGCGCAATCCATTATCTCAACTATTTTTGCATGTGCCTATCCATTGCGCGGCTTCTGTTTGTCTGTCAAAGCCCCCAAACGCCGCCAGGAGGCCCCCAACAGATTCAAAAACTGCCTCCATGACGCTCCCGACGCGCCTCCCAAGCGACCCCATCAGCCATCCGAACGGCGTCAAACCCGCAACCCAGGCACGGCGGCGGGGTGTGCCCAAGGCCATGCGATAATCATCCCTTCTGGCATTTTGAAAGACGCCCACCGTCTGCAAACGTGGGTTCTCGCCTGACGCCCCATGCATGCATGGCGAACACCGATAATGCCAGCCGCAGAAATCATTACTGGCGGTGCGGGCGGAGCCGCCGTTGGCAGGGGGCCCGCGAGAACCCTGCACTAGCACGCAGTAGACTGCCCAAGAGGGCCCCCGAATGCCCCACATCTCTCTCCAAGACGCCCACGACGGCCGCAGAGCGGCCCCGTAAGCCCCGAACGCACTCGACGAGAACTCCAACAAAAACTTCCCGAGAGGCCCTCCGGCGTTCTTTCGGCTCAAGACGTCTCCACGACCGTGCCACGACGGCCCCACAGGCCACCGAAAAGGCCACCAACCATGTCACGAGGCCCGACAAAATGACCCACGAGAGGGACAGTACACCGAAAGTCCTGGTAGATCAGCCTCAGACGCCGTCGTCGTCGTCGTCGTCGTCGTCGTCGTCGTCGTCGTCGTCGTCGTCGTCGTGGTCGTCGTCTGACTACCTACCAGACCTCCCCAACCCAACCCGAAGACCCGAATTTCGGGTTGGGGGGGGGTACGGGTTCCATATGTGTTTTCTCGATGTTCCCCGACCCCCCCACAACCGGAAATGGAGGGCAAATTGAGGCCTTCGGGTTGGGTTGGGGTGGTTTGGTGGGTGGTGATCGTCGTCGTCGTCGTCATCCTTCTCCTCCTCCCCCTCTTCCTCCTCCTCTCTCGGGAAGGGAAGGAGGAAGAATCCGACGATGGAGGCTCGCGGCGGTCTCTCGGCGCTTTCGGCGACTTCTGGCCCCGGGAGCCCCCCGCCGTCGCTCGGACGTCCATTCCCCGTGCATTTTTCGGTTTCGCGCGTGTTTTTTTGGCCCGATGGTCGAGGATGCTCCTCGAAGGCGCTCGCCTAGAAAAAACATGCACACGTCCAGGCGATGCGATGGGCCCTCGAAAGTCGACCCGCGGGAGGGACTCTCGCGCCGTGGACAGCCCCAAGCTCATCCAGAGTAGACCATGGACACGGTTGGGCCCCACGAGAGATTCAAGGTCGATGTTTGCAAAGGCCTGGTCGGGGAAAACTGACCGCGGGCGGCGAGCATATCCATATCCACGCCCCTGCGAACCGCGCTCCCTGGCACGCTCCCGTGTATACGCGACCACATGGATGCACTCCACGCGGGGCCGTCGCGAAAAAAAACACCCCGCATCCATGGGGTCGCGCCCCAAGAGCTCGGCCTGCGAAAACGTGGATATGCCAGGCTGATCGACGCCTCAAGAGAGGCCCAGTCCAATTCCCGAACCTCCGACGTCTAGAACACATCCGCCAATCCATTCGGGTGTCATCGGCGTGTGAAATACGATTGTGGATGCCACGGCAATGGACACCCTAGCAGTCCTATCATTGGATTTCAAATGTGTTTAAACTGTCGGAAGCATGTTCTAAGCATGTTCCAAACATGTGCTTATATGTTCAAAGCATGCTTAACACATGCTGCATACATCTGGAAGTTATTTGGCAACATGCTTCCTCTCCACTGACTGTCCTCCACAAAAAACACGATGCCTTTCCCAGATCCGCCCCCCCCCCCGGAGCCTGGCCTGGTCGATCTGGAGGGGAGGGGAGGGGGCCCCGCCCGCCGGCCCGAGAGGTCGGGCCGAGTCCGCGAAGGGGGGGTCGCCCGCTGCAGATGTTCTGCCTGGGTAGAATACAGTCGGGGCGTTGACCTGAGGAACCCTAAACGTTAGGAACGCCCCGACTGTCAACTTAGGAACGTTAGGAACGCCCTAAACGTTAGGAACGCCCTTCGTTCCTAACGTTAGGAACGTTAGGAACGAGACCCCTATTTCCATAAGTTGAATTTCGATATCATATCGAAAACCTAAGGCAAACTGCGAAACAATTAAGGAACACGGAGCGCCTCCCCAGCGAAAAGGATTCCTTCTTCAGGGCCCCGACTGGACGCGCCCCCCCAAAAAAAACACAAGAGGCCCTCAAAAGACCCCCCAGACGGTGCAAGAGAGACACGAGACGCCGAAGGCTCGCGCCTAGACGCCCAAGATGGCCCCCAGACGGCTCAGGAAGCCTTCTAGACGCCCCGAGGGGCCTCCAAGAGGCCATCCAAGAGAGCACCAAGAAGGGCAAATCATAGCTTCCCCGAACACATTGTTCGCGGTTTGGGGGAAATTTCGCGCTTTCAACTTCCCGACGCTCGTAGAGGGCCCACATGGCCCCCACGACGGCAGAAGCGGCCTCCACGACGCCCACAGAGGCGCCCAAAACCAACTCCAAAAGAAAGCCAGCCGGAAGACCCGAACGGAAACTCCGAGCACTCGGCCCCAAGAAGCCCCCAGGAGGTCCCACCAGACCCCCAAAAGGCCCACACGAGGCCCCCACCGGCAGGCATCTACTACGCCGGCGGTGCGGCGTAAGCCCGAGAATCTGTGGTAGGAGCAAACGTACTCATCTACGTGGTGTTAGCTATGTGATGTAAGCTATGCGGCGCAATAGATTGCAACCGATTGGAATGCAATCGATGGGATTGCAGTCGCACAAGAGCTGTGCAATCAATCTGGTGCAAGATATGTACTTGTGCAATCTGTGTTGTGCGATCTCTGTGGTGCAACCGATGTTGTGGGATCTATGTTGCGCAATCTATGTAGTGAGCGATCAGAAAGCGAGCCGCAGGCGCGAATTTTGTCCGTGCAATCAATGACACAATCGAGCGGCGGCGACGGGCGGCACCGAGGCGGCGACAGGGCGGCGACGGCGACGACATAGCCGCCAGATCGCCCAACCGGCCCAGACGACGGGCGGCGACGAGGCGGCGACGGGGCGGCGACGTTGACGACACAGCCGCCAGACCGCCCAACTGGCCCACTTCCTTAGAGGAGATGCAAGAACCCCTAAGTGCAAGCACTGTCTGGGGAATCTTGCAAAACTGCTGTTGGGTTGCCATTGTTTCCCAACCATCCTGTGGTGTTGGCTCCTCGTTTCGGAAAGACGGTTCCCGCGTTCCTCCTTCCTTCCTCCTCCCCCTCCTCCCCCCTCCTCCTGTCACCGGACGGCCCCAAGACAGCTGCAGCAACACAGTCAGGATAGACCCAATACTCCCCTCACGGCACCCCAGAGCGGGGCGCGATCGTTGAGCATAACACTCCAAACTTTTGAGGTCCGCGCGAACCTCCGAAGAAAGTTTACGCTTATGCGACCCAAGGGCGCGTAAAGTCTTGTAGTCCTCCTCATTCCACCCTCAGGAAGAGATCAATGGCAGAATGCGACTGGCCCAGGATACGATCTGGAGGTTCTGGAGTTTCTAGTGGTCCTCGGTCAATTCGCACTCGGCCATTCGTCTCTGGCCGCGCGGGACAACGAGAAAACCTGCAAATGTTGGAACGCACGATTAAATTGTGCGCAGAGGGAGTTGATCCATAATCACCACCTTGGAGATCGACCTTCGGGGACCATAGCAGGTGGTGGATATGCAGATGTTGGGCCCCCTGGGGCCCGAGTGTGTCTGTATCCGCTGCCTACCGAGGTTCTCTAAGATCAATCCCCCATGCGGTGGTTATGGATACATCCCCGTCTCAGACCATCTCGCTACTCTGATCACCTCTCCCCCGCATCCCTCACGAGAAGGGCCGCCCTGCCTTGCTCGTGCTGCGGGCGTTGGCGAGGAGGTTGCGATGGTGCGACGGGTTCGAGCTCGCGGAGCTGCCGCCGCTCATGACGACGCCGCTCCTGCGACGGCGACGACGACGGCAGTGGCGACGGCAGAGGCGGCGGAGGCGGCGGCGATGACGCGGGAGGAGGAGGAGGTGGAGGAGGAGGAGAAGGAGGAGAAGGAGGAGGAGAAGGAGGAGAAGGAGGAGGAGAAGGAGGAGAAGGAGGAGGAGAAGGAGAAGGATGAGGAGGAGGAGGAGAAGGAGGAAGGGAGGACGACGAGGAGGGGCAGCGGGAAGGGGGGACGGGGGAGGAGGAAGAGGCAGCGCGAGTCTGACGGCAGAACGTTCGATATATCTTCCCCCGCTCTGCCGCCTCCCGTCCCCCCCCCCCCCCGCCCCGTCCTGGTGCTGCGCATCGTGGAGGAGGGCAGCTCGTCGAGCGAGGGGACCTCTGGCTTCTGCTTGAGGCACGGCGAGTTGCGTGCCAGGACCAGGCCCTTGACCACGCCCCCGAAGGCCAGCACCTCGCCGCCGTCGCGTCGGCGTCGCCGTCGGCTTGGCCGCCCGGAGCCGTCGTCTCCGCCGGCGCTCGTCGCCCGAGGCCGTCGCCTCCGCCGGCGTCGCCGTCGCCGCTGCAGCGCTCGTCGCAGCCGTCGCTGTCGTCGGCGGAGATCGAGGAGGAGGAGGAGGAGGAGGAGGAGGAGGAGGAGGAGGAGGACTCTTTGCACTCTTTGATAGCGGAAGCTGTCCTGGGAGGAGGAGGAGGAGGAGGAGGAGGAGGAGGAGGAAGGAGGAGGAGGAGAGGGAAGGGAGGAGGAGGGAGGAGGAGGAGGGAGAGCGGGGAGGAGGATGGGAGGGGAGGAAGAGGAGGGATGGAGAGGAGGGAGGAGGCAGAGCGAGGCGGAGGGTGAGGAGGGACAGGCCCTCACGTCCGGCGTGGCAAAAATGCAACATCGCAGAACATCACCACGGGAGCCCCGGACCCCATCTTTTCTGCGCCAGTTGGTCGAGCCGGATCGAGCTGCCAGGGCCCCGGTGCCCGAAACTGGGCGAAAACGCCCGCTATGGAAACATGGCAAGGGGAGGAGGGGAGGAGAGAGGGGGAGGAGAGGGGAGGAGAGAGGGGAGGGAGGGGAGGGGAGGAGAGAGAGGAGGGGAGGAGAGAGGGGAGGGGAGAGAGAAGAGGGGAGGAGAGAAGGAGAGGGAGGGGAGGGGAGGAGGGAAGGAGAGAACGACAGGCCAGGCCCACCAGGCGAGGCCCTGGCCAAGCTTGCTCCACGGGCAGGCCTGATCCGCAGATTGCGCCCTGGACTCAGCGCGGCGCCTGCCATGGCAGAGCGAGGTTTGCAGGCGGCGGTTCTGGGGAAACCAAAAGGTACCGATACCGCTACTCCCCGGACCTCTCCCGGAGTGCGTTCTGACCAGGATTTCGGGGCGAATCCAGCGGTGGCGACGAGGGCCTCGCTGGAGGTCCAAAAAAAGGAAAACGGGCGAGGGGGTAGAAGCATGGGTACCTTTTCCTCCTCCGAAGTTCACGCCCACGGGTGCCAGCACAGCCACCCCGACAGAACTCTCTCTGTGGGACCACTTCGGGCCCCACGGGGGAAAAGCCGCCTACTTGGCTTTTTGAGGGCAACTTCTCCTGTGACCACTCCAGCCTCCCAGGCAAAGGCATGCCCTCGGATGGTGCCCACATCAAGGGCAGGGCTATCCGACGACTGGGGCATGTCGCGCGCACCAGCAACGCGAAGTCTGGCATGGAATCTATCAAGCTTACGTGGTCCTGCTATGCCGACTCCAACCTGCTCACCAGTCGGCTCCCTCAAGTGTACGAGTCATCCAGGTTGCCAGGCACGACACTGGCAGCAACCACAGGGACGAGACCGACCACGTGATCAAACACGACGTGGACACCGCCGAGACCCACGACCGGAACCAGGATGGCCCGAGCATCGCAGAGCGCAAAGGCAATAGCACAGAAAACCGCAGCCGGAGGCGCACACGGTACCGCGGTGGTCAGCGACTGGAGCGATGCCAGCGCCACTCACACCGAGCAGAAACACACACTTTCCACGAGCAGGACATCGGCCACACGAAAGACGCTGGCGACCAACACGACGGCGGGCTGCCCCACGGCCGGCCCGACGGACAAACCGACGGGCGGCCCGACGACCAACTCCACGACCAGCGCCGCGGCCGACGACGGACGATCCGACGCCTACCCGAAGGACACGTCAACGGCCAAGACGACGGCCTACCTGCAGACCCGACCGACGGCCAAAGCAGCGGCCTACCCACGACGGCCCGCGCGAGACGGCGAAGCCTCAGGCAATGGCGGGGAGCCTGTGCCGAGGGAGCTCACGCTCACAGACTGGGAGCAAAGAGAACCAGCAGCACCACTGCCATCGAGAAGAGCCAGGAAGGGACCTCTCAGTGGCGTGGCCCCATGTCTTACGACGTCTGTCTCGAGGCACCTCCCATCCCCAGCTCGGGAAGGCATCGTGGACCTCCACGCCAGAGGTGACTCAGTGGTGGTGGTGGTGGTGGTGGTGGTGTCGATGCTCCACCCGATGGTCCGTTCGACGACAAATATAACCAGGTACACAAGAGGCATAAGCAAAGTACACACCGAACGCCAGAACATCCCGCTGCTGGGCCAGCCTTCTCCTGCCCACCCTCGGGCCATCGGGGGAGGCGGGATGCGGCGTGTCTTCGAGCGACGGCTCCTCAACGCCCCGGACCTCTGGTGCGGGCCTAAACCCACCCTGGAGGGCTTGCAGCAAGCTGAGGTCCTGATGCGAACGCTCGTGGACTAGTCACGGATAGCAAACACGGGACTTTTTGGAGCGCAAGGACTCGGAGCCTTTGGATTGGTCAAAGACCGACGTTCAGGAGCGGATCTGGCAGGTGAGTAAGTGGGCCCAGGAACATGAACACCACGCGGCCTCTACATGGGCCAGAGCCTGGAGGGGGCGGGTTCAAGATTCCCGTCAAAGAGGGGCCCGTCTGGGCCACAAGTTTAAGAAGGAGGTCCTGGAATGGGCGGAGCCTGGGCTCCCGCTTGCTACGGAAACTGGGGCCCTGGCTATGGCTTGGCATGAGCGCTGAAGCACTGCTACGTCTTACCCCGCTCCTGAGCTTCGCTGGCGCGCGGACGGGTGCGAGCTGGACCCCACGACCTCGGAAGAGCTGCCGTCCACCAGCCGCGCGTGCAGCGCGCGCACACACGCGCGCGCACACGCGCACGCGCACTCGCACACGCACGCGCAGACCCATACGCTTTGCTTCTGATGCTGCAGACCAGACGCATTGGGGAAAAAACGATTCCTGTCCGCTGAAGCGCTTGCCTTCACAGGCGAGTCGGACATCATTCGCACTCGCTGGCAGCGCCGACCGTGCTAGACAAACGTAGCGTGTGTGCGCGAACCCCAGACGGCCTCCAACCGTCACACACGCAGAAAGCCAAACGCGTCGCCCAGCGTAGCATAAGAAGAAAAACACCGATCGCTCCGGACCGGGTCAGACCGAGCTGACAGCAGTGCTGCAAAGTTAAATGTCGGAGACCAAGCTCCGTGAATAATCACGCAAACTCAATCGCCCGGCAAGTGGCAGCACACAGACGGGATGAGCCAAGCCACGAATGGTGGGAGAATCGCGAGGCGCAACTGCCAACGCGCCAGTGCCGAAACAGCCAGGCACATACGGACAGATATGTCCTCAAGGAGGGGAGGAGGAGCCAGAGGAGGAGGAGGATTAGGTTAGGCTCGCCACTAGACCCGCCACCCCGAGCAGGCACAGAAGCCCCCGCTCGACATGGCGAGCCCGTGGTTTCAGTTTCAGCATGCTCCACCGCCGCTCGCAGGCCCTCTGGCCTGCGAGGGCCCACTCCCTGGTGCCAGCGCTGGCACACAGGGGTTCACGACGGCGGGCCCGCGAGC
>CAUYUJ010022684.1:101861-120189 GCA_963575745.1 Prorocentrum cordatum | reverse complement strand
GGCCGCACAAGCGTCGCAGGGTGGCCTCGTCGTCCCGCCCCCGCCGGCGCTCCTCCAGAGCACCCCGCTGCGCGCATCCTCGCCTCGCTCCTCGATCCTCCTCGGCCCTCCTCGGCCCTCCTCGATCCTCCCTGATGCTCTAAGCTCCCGAGCGATCCTCGCCTCGCTCCGCGGTCCTCCTCGGTGCTCCTCGATGCCCGAAGCTCCGCCTCGATCCTCGACCCTCCTCGGGCCGTCCTCCCGCTCCGCGGTGCGCGACGCGCGGTCATCCTCGCGCCATCGGGGTGCCGCCCTGGAACGGGGCAGCTCGGCGGCCCCAGGCGCGACGCGCAGACGCGCAGGCGTCTTCGGGCCCCTGGGAGCAACCCGAGCCCCTGCTCAAAGCCTCCACGCTGCTCCCACTAGCCATCCCCGTCGGGTGTGCCTTTCATCGCCAAACTCTTCCCTGTGATCCTCACCCTCCTCGCCCTTGCACTCTCTTTAGTATGTTCTCTTGGTGTTTGTTTATTGTGGTGTTCTCTCTCTCTCTCTCCCTCTTTCGTGTTTTTTTTCTCTCTCTCTCTCTCTCTCTCTCTGGGCGAACGATGCTACTCGCATTAGTTTTTGTTCCCACTGCCTCACCCTCCTCATCGTTATTACCCCCCCGGCCCGTCTTCCGCCCGCCTCCCTCCATCCGCCTGCCTTGTACCAGCAACAGTGCCCCTGCTTCACGACCAAGAATTTACGCAGGCCAGACTTGGCGTGTTGCGTGCGACCTCCTCACATCTTATTTTCACGAAGCAGCGTTCTCCAACAACTTCACAAACCTATGTCGGGTGGTTTGCAAAATGCGGCTCTCGTCACAGTCTCGCGCGAAGTCGCAGTAACAGTTTGCAGCAGCGTCCAAGATACAGGGCGGGTAGTTGAAATATGCGGTTCTTGCCGTAACGCCACGCATATTCGCCTTGAAGGTTTGCAGCAGCTGCAAGGATGGAGGCTGGTCCCTTTCCAACATGCAGCTGTCGCCTTGACGACGCGCACACTCGTGTGAAGAGCTATCAAGAGCTAGGATCGAGATAGGCGCCTTCGTAAAATAGGATGATCGTTATAGATCCCATCAACGCTGATGCCCAGGAGCTTGAACCTATGTAGCACCTGCGCGGAGTTGGAGCGACTCTTCTTTCCTCATCGGGACATCGCATTGTGCAGCTGCTTCACGGGTGGACGGTGGTTCCTGCTCAACAGAGAACTATGGGTGAGCACACGGCTGAACTGTATGGCCCTACGCCTGCTCGCATCCCTCACCAGCCGCTGCAAGGATAAAGGGCAGATCCTTTCCATCACGGGGCTCTCGCCTGAATGGCGGCCGCGCTGGGTGCCTGCTTCTGTTCGGTGGGGGGCTCGGAGAAACCTCTGAAGAGGGCGTTTGGGACGTGACAATACGCAGCACCGTTACGCGTCCTGATGTACTCTGGTCCTCCTCCTCCTCCTCCTCCTCCTCCTCCGCCGCCTCTTCCTCCGCCTCCTCCTCCCCATCTTCCGTCACCCCTCCCGCCTCCTCGTCCACCCTGCTCGTCCTCCCTCCCTCCCTCCCTCCCGCACCCACTTCGTCGTCCTGCTCCTCCTCCTCCTCCTCCTCCTCCTCCTCCTTCTCCTCCTCCTCCTCCTCCTCCTCCTCTCCCCTCTCTCCTTATCATCATCATCATCATCATCATCTCATCATCTATCGCATCATCAATCATCAATCTATCATCAATCATCATCATCTTGGATCATCATCACCAGCATCATCAATCGCTCATCACCGTGCGCTCATACATCATCATCATCAGCATCAAGATCATTGCAAGGGCAGAATCAAACCCTCCTCCACCCACTTCACTCGTCCGTCCCTTCGCGGGGTGGACCGAAACCAGCTCCTTCGCTCACAAGGTCCCTCCCTAGTACTCCTCCTCCTCCTCCTCCTTCCGTACTTCTTATTCCTCCCTTCTTCTTCTTCCTCCTCCTATCCCTCTCTCTCCTCCTCTTTCCCCTCCTCCTCTTCCTCATCCTCCTCCTCCTTTTTCCCCTCCTCCTCCTCCTCCTCCTCCTTCTCGTCCTCCTCCTCCTCCTCCTGCTACTGCTCCTCCTCCTCCTCCCTCTCCTCCTCCTCTTCCTCGTCCTCCCCCTGCTCCTCCTTTGCCCCCATCCCACTCCTCTCTCCTCCTTTCCCCTGGCGCGCGTGATTAAAAACAAAAAGTATCGCGCCCCGCGAGGTCTAGTCATCAGCCCCAGGATGGGTGCGGGGGGGTGGCATTTGTCAATCACAAGCTGACATTAGGACCCTGAAATTTTTTAAAAAACGACAACACTTTCACAGATGGAGGGCGGGTCGTTTTCAAAATGTGGCTCTCGCCTTAGCTCCGCGCACATTCGTTTTGACAAGTTGCAAGATTTACACGGATTGAAGGCGGGTCATTTTTCACAATGTGTCTCTCGCTTTAGCGCCGCGAGCATCCGTTCAAAAAAATGCAAGCGCTTCACGGATTGAAGACGGGTCGTTTTCACAATGCGGCTCTCGCCTGAGCGCCGCGCACATTCGCTCTAACAAATTGCAAGAGCTTCATGGATTGAGGGCGGCTCCTTTTCAAAATGTGGCTCTCGCCTTAGCGACGCGAACAATCGTTAACAGTTGCAAGGATTTAACGGGCTCCCATGATCAACGTACCAGAAATAATAGCGCGTTGGAAGGATTCTGGGTCATGAGGGTGCGTTCACGGTGTTGAAGTCCCAAGACTGGCGTTCCGGCGCGAAGCAAGGCCGTCAAGACGCAACCGTCAGGTTGATCCGCGGCATTGGAATCCCGCGAGTAATGTTTTGCCATGCTTCAGGGTCTTCAAACGGTTGTCTTCCAAAGAGGCAGTTCCCTCAGTGGGAATGAACCGTGGTAGGGTCCTGTAAAGAGAGAGTTTGGAGGGACGGTTTATTCCAACATCCAGCATCATTGATGATTGATTATTGGGTTTACGCTGATCTTTCTCCTCCTCCTCCTCCTCCTCCTCCTCCTCCTCCTCTTCCTCCTCTTCCTCCTCCTCCTCCTCGTCCTGCTCCTCCCCCTCCTCCTCCTCCTCCTCCTCCTCCTCCTCCTCCTCCTCCACCTCCTCCTCCTCCACATTTTCTCCCCTTCCTCCCCCTCCCCTCCTCCTCCTCCTCCTCCTCCTCCTCCTCCTGCCTCCTCCTTCTCCTCCTCCTCGTCTCCTTCTCCTCCTCCTCTCCTCCTCCTCCTCCTCCTCCTCCTGCTCCTCCTCCTCCTCCTCCTCCTCCTCCTCCTCCTCCTCCTCCTCCTCCTCCTCCTCCTCCTCCTCCATCCCATCCGTCACCTTTTCCGGAACCCGCCTGGAGGATCCGACCGAGGTCCTCTTTCCCTCGGAACCTCCCAGGGCCTGGCGGAACGAGGCGCTCCTGAAATCCACTGGGCCCGCTGGGCCCTCGCGGGCTCTCCTGGGAGCTCCTGGGACCCCCCCGGCGGTCTCTCCCAGAGCCCCTTTCCTGCGGCCTCCCCAGCCTGCTCCTTGGCATCCTTGGCCCTCCTTGGCCTCCTCGGCCCTCCTCGGCCTCCCTGGCCCTCCGGGGATTATCCGAGGCAGCCGTGGCCCTCCCGCGGCCTCCCGTGGCCCTCCCGGGCCTGCCCCGCGGCCTCCCTCGCCGCCCCCGCCCTAGTGCGGAGCCCGCGCGGCCAAGCCGCCGCGCTGCGCGGCCGGGGTCGCCAGGGCCAAGCCGCGCAGGCATGCCTGCTACGACTCGGCGTCGGGCGCCAGGGCGTTGCTGACCATCTCCTGGCGCGGGAGGGGGCGCGAAGGGGAGGGGGGGGGGGGGGCGGAGAGGAGGAGGAAGGGGGAGGAGAAACGGGGAGGAGTGAGGGGGAGGAAAAGGGGGGGCAAGGAGGGCGCGGACGAGAACGAGGAGGGTGCATGGCGGGGAAGGAGTGGGAGGAGAGGGTGAAGGGGGGAGCGGGAAGAAGAGAGGGGGAAGGGAGGGGAAAGAGGATTATGGAATGCAAGGGGGATGACCGGTGGGGGGGGGCACGGGGAGGAGAAAGGACCGAGAAAACGGATGAGCGAAGGGGGTGGGGTATCGGGATGACGGAGGACGGCCGATATGAGATGGAATAAGACCAGTGACGAGGTCACTGATCAAACGAAATACATATCCCCAGATCTCCACAGCGAACGCGAGAACCTGGAAGAACACCACGGACACGTGGAAGTAGTGGAGGACGAGGGAAGACCCGACCGCACAGTGCACGATGAGGGGCGCGACGGTGAGCAACCACATCCTGTTCAGCGATCGCTGCTGCTTGCGTCGCTCGTCAGTTGATGGCGTTCCGCCTGGGAGTATACTCCTGGCAATGGCCGTCCCTGGAGCAGGAGAGGTCGCGGCCCTGAAAGCCACGAACAACCACATACCAGTGCCCTCTTCCTCCTCGGCCGCGCGCAGTGTCAAGATGGCCGCCCTGCACGCTCCACACCACCTCCTGCGCCGCCGCCTTATCCTCGCGCGCGATGTCGGCACGCTCCGCAGCAGGCGCGGCACAAGCCGTGGTGGCCTCCGTCTGTATCGCTGCAGACGCCGCAATCGCCGCACGGAGGGCACGGACCATGTCCACGACGTGCTGACCTCGCACTCCTGCGCGTCCGCGGGGGGAGCTGCACCGCCGCCGCCGCACCCCCCCCCCGTCGCAGCCGTGGCCGTGGTCCGGGGCGGGCGGGTCTGTGCCAGGGAAGTGCCCCTTATGAGTCCCCAGTGTCCCCCTGCCTTACCGCCTCCACGCCGCGGAAGGAGTTGGCGGCGCGCGCGGGGGGGGGGGCAGGGGGGGGGGGGGGGGGAGGCTTCCTGGGAGGAGGAGGCTGGCTCTCAGAGGGCGCGGGCCTCTGTGCGTCTGCAGACGCGGCCCGCACCTCCTGAGAAGCAGGGGCGCTTCTGAGAGGCGCCCCCCCCCCTCTCCCCTCACACCCCCCCTCTGCGCGCGGCCCAAGGAGGCGGCGAGGGGCCGCTCGCCGTCTCCACCGCCACCGCCCGGCGGGGCATCCGCGGGCGCAGCGCTCTGCACCCGCAGCCGCGGGCCTTCCGCCAGGGGCCGCCGGCGGGAGCCTCGCGGAGCTGCCGGCCCCGGGGGCCCGCGCGGTCGCCGCGGGCTTTGGGCAGCTGGCGCCACGCGGCCCCGCGGCCGCGCACGCACGGCGCGCGGCGGCCGTCCGATGCGGCCGGCGGGCGCGCCGCGGCCGGGGAACTGGATCTAGGTCGGGCCTGTCCCCCTACAGGGGGCTTCTGGGCGAGAGCTTAAAGATGCTCAAAACAGTCAACAAACAGTCTGGGGACGATGTCTTGAGCTTGGGATTTGTGTTGAGTATGTTTCATTTCTCGCCCAAAAATCCCCCTGGAGAGGGACAGGCCCGACTCAAAGCTGGATCCGTCGCTGCCCTGAGAGAGCGGGGCGGAGCGCGGCGCGGGAGAGGGAAGGGGCCGCGGTGGCCGCGGGCGGCGCGCGAGAGCCGACGGCGCGGGCTCGGCAGCCCCGAATCGGGCCGAGCTGGCAGCTGCGGAAGAGAGGAGGGCTGAATCGGAAGGGGCCCTGGGACACACAAAGTAATACACACAGATAACGCCGGAGTGGGCCTCGGAGTAAGCCGGATTAAGCGGGATTAAGCTGGATTATGCGGGATTCACCGGGGAGGGATGAATCTGAAGGGGCCCTGGGACACACAAATAAATACACACAAATAACAGGATTCCCCATATGTTCCCATATTTTCTGGGTCTTTATCTCCCCCCCCCTTCCCATATTTTCCCATATTTTCCGGGGAATCGACGATTAATTGTGTCTGTGAGTTTTTCTCTCTCCTGAGAATCGGAGGCGAGGAGGATAGCCCCCATGGAGGGGGCGATCGACCAAGGAACAGAGCAGGAGAGGGATCGAGCACGCTTGTTCTGGGCAGTGTTTGCTGAGCACGACGTGCGCAAAGAGAGAGAGAGAGAGAGGAGAGAGAGGAGAGAGAAAGAGAGAGAGAGAGGGGAGAGAGGGGAGAGAGAAAGAGAGAGGAGATGAGAGGAGAGAGAGAGAGAGAGAGGAGAGGAGAGAGGGAGAGAGAGAGAGAGAGAGAGGAAGGAAAACAAAGGCAACCGAACCTCCCGCCACTCGATGCAAACACGGCATAGCATAAACTCTTGGCGCTCCGCGCGGAGTTCTTGGTTCTGCGCCGGACCCCCCCTCCCTGGCGCGCGGAGCGCGCCAGTGGCGGCGCCAGAGGCGCCGCCAGGGGGGCCCCAGCGTGGAGCCAAGAAATCCGCGCGAAGCGCCAAAAGTTTATACGTATGCCCCGCATTCACAGCTTCGATACACGGCCAATCGTCTTCGAACAAGTCCTCCCTCCACTGCCCTCCACTGCCCTCTCAGCAGGGGGGCCCATCGCGGAGCCAAGAAATCCTCGCAGAGCGCCAACAGTTTTATGTTTCTCGCGTTTTGTCTTCTCCGAAGGAAGGAAAACAAAACAACAAAACGACCAAACCTCCTGATATGTCGGGCATGTCCCCCTACAGGGGGTTCTGGGCGAAACATCGAAAAAATGCAAAAACAATACTCCAAAAATCGTCCCCAGACTATTCTTGGTTTTCTGGATATTCCCCCTGTAGAGGGACAAGCCCGAGTTGAACCTCCCGCCACACCGAGCGCCTGCTTCACAGAGCAGGCGCGTCCATCTCCTCCAGCCCCATCCAGACCAAAGGGCGTGGACAAGGAGAAGGCGGTGTCTGCCGCCGCAGGGCCGCCTCGAGGCCCACCCTGGTCTTAGGTCGGGCATGTCCAGAAACAAAACAAAAATATCAAAACCAAATCCAGGCGGATTTTGGACGAAGAATAAAACATACCCCACACATGCTCGAACAAGTCAAGACAGAATAGACAAATCGTCCCCATACTATTTTTGTTGCTACTTTTGAATTTTCCTCCTGTAGAAGGACGTGCCCGACCTAAAGTCCGAACTGCAGCTCTCACCCTCCGTGTCGGGAGGATGCGCGACCTGAGCCTCCCGACGCAACACCAGGGCAACAACCCAAACCACAGACTCCTCACATGTGGGCTGTGAAAGAGCCGTCGTTGACGGCGCCAAACGAGGCGAAGCCTGGGGACTCGCACGCTGCTGATGGGCCGCTCGGGAGGTTGAAGCATCGACGACACGAGCGTGCCAAAAATCATGCGCAGCTCTGGGAGGCCCCGCGCAACTAGGAGGACACACCCTTGCGAACTCTAGCAACAGGTTCGAAGCCCCTTTCGGGCGGCTGTTTTGCACTCGCTGGCAAACTGACGGCCGTCAACAGCCGCGGTGCGTTCGCACATACAGTAGGGGCTCGACCACAAGAAACCTTCCACAAGAAACCCAACCCTGAGACCCCAGGCCGTCCACTGATTTTCGGCGTGGGGACGTCACGCTTTCCATCGCAGAACCATCGAAACCCAAGAAACCCAGGGCACCCTGGAGACAAGCACGGTGCTTCTTGGCATGGGCCCCCACTGTACAACACACATAAACTAAAGGGGCCCAAGGACACACAAATTAATACACACAAATAACAGGATTCCCTACATTTTCCCATATGTTCTGGGTCCTTGTCTTTCCCCCACTTCCCATATGTTCCCATATTTTCTCGGGAATCGACGATTCATTGTGTCCGTGTGTTTTTTTTCCCTCCTGGTAAACACTGCGAGCGTCCCCGAGCCCCCAGAAGCGTGCCGCGTCAAGCGCGACCTCACCGACGCTGGGGGGGCCCCCTGGGTGGCGACCGCACTGCCCCCTGGAAGCCCCTGCCGTAACACGGCGGAGGGCCCACGGGCCGAACCCGGGGCCTCTGCAACGGCCCCGCCTCTGGGAGGCCACGCGGCGCCCCTGGCGGCACCAAACGCCCGGCCCCCAGGAGAACGTCGGTGCGAAGCCGCTCCGGCAGCGACCTCTGAAACCGGAAGTTTCAAGGGGAACTGGGACACACACACACACACAAATAAGTCGACACAAAGAACCAGATTCCCCCTATTTTCCCATATTTTCTGGGATTCAGTCTTCCCTCCCACTTCCCATGGTCTCCCTATGTTCTGGGGGGTCGTCGATAAACTGCGCCTGTGTGCTTTTTTCCCCTCCTGGACCTCTTCCTGGGGCGGACGGCCTCCCACAAGGTTAAGGACCCTCCCGAGGCCGGCCGCGGCAGCGTCAGCCAGCGCCCTTCGAGGCCTGCGGCCGAGCTAGGGCTGCCGTGCCATGCCGCGCGTCGGTCTGGGCTCCGAGGTGGCCGACCGCTGCCAGGATCTTGCCGCTGCCTCACCTGCAGCCCCGCCTCGTCTGCAGACTGCCGTCCTGCCGCCAGGGAGCGGTCGTGTTCCGAGAAGCCTGGAGGTCGGAGGTGGGGGGGTGATGTCGCAGTGAAGCCGAAGCCCCCTTCCACCGGCTCGTGTTTCGTGTTCGTGTTCGTGTTCGTGTTCGTGTTCGTGTTCGTGTTCGTGTTCGTGTTCGTTGTCGTGTGTGTGTGTGTGTGCGTGTGCGTGTGCGCGTGTGCGTGTGCGTGTGCGTGTGCGTGTGCGTGTGCGTGTGCGTGTGCGTGTGCGCGTGTGCGTGTGCGTGTGCGCGTGTGCGCGTGTGCGCGTGTGCGCGTGTGCGCGTGTGCGCGTGTGCGCGTGTGCGCGTGTGCGCGTGTGCGCGTGTGCGCGTGTGCGCGTGTGCGTGTGCGTGTGCGCGTGTGCGCGTGTGCGCGTGTGCGCGTGTGCGCGTGTGCGCGTGTGCGCGTGTGCGCGTGTGCGCGTGTGCGCGTGTGCGCGTGTGCGCGTGTGCGCGTGTGCGCGTGTGCGCGTGTGCGCGTGTGCGCGTGTGCGCGTGTGCGTGTGTGCGTGTGTGTGTGTGTGTGTGTGTGTGTGTGTCTGTGTGTGTCTGTGTGTGTCTGTGTGTGTCTGTGTCTGTGTCTGTGTCTGTGTCTGTGTCTGTGTCTGTCTGTGTGTGTGTCCGTGCCGTGCCGTGCGTGCGCGGGCGAAGCGGCGTGGGCGGGCGAGTTGAGAGAGCCCGCCGCTGCTGCGCGCAGCCGGGCCAAATGAGTATCCCCACCCCGTATGTCCGGCGGTGGCCCCATGGTGTTCCGGTGGTGTCCCGGTGGTGCCCAGTGGTGTCGCGTGGTTTCCCGTGGCGTCCCGTGGGTTCAACAGTGAAATCGATAGGGAGAGTGATCGTCAGATCGATTCTGAAATCGATGGACTGGTACCTATCATGGCATCGGGAGTGAGATCGATAGCGGGGTCGATAGCGAGATAGACCTTGAAATCGATTGTGAAATCGATCATGAGATCGATGGGCGGGTACAGAGTGTGACCGATAGTGGGATCGATCTATGGATCCGAATTGATATCTGTAGTGAGACAGAAGGCGGGATCGACAGTGGTATCGATGGTGAAGTCGGCAGGTAGCGATACCGAAAGATAGAGGGAGATCGATGATGAGATCGATGATGTGATCGACAGTGGCATCGATAATGGCAGCGATAGGTAGACAAAGAGTGGCTTCCATACTGAGTTCGATCGGTAACTCAATAGTGAGATCAATAGTGATATCGATGGTGGGACCGAAAGATAGTTAGATCGATAGATCGAGAGAGGTCGATCGTGAGATCGATAGTGGGATCGACCGTGATAGCATACATCAAGAGATCGATCGTGTTGTCCCCTGGTGTCCCTGGGTGTCCTCTGGGTGTCCTGTGGTGTTGTAAAATCATAAGCTGTTCCTCTAAAGGAAAGAACGCGCGGGCAGAAACATGTCTCAATGTTCAGCTGGTTGCCCCGATACTTTTGACGGGTAGCCCGAATGCTACTGAGTTGGCCGAACAGATTGCCCTGCACGTTCGCTGCATACTCTCAAGAGAAAATGGACTGGGCGAACAAATGCCACCTAGTTCCGTAGGTTGCCCGATGGTTTCCCGCTGGATGCCCCAATAGAGAAATAGATGGACAAGCAGATTACCCTGCATGCTCGCGGGTGGACAAGCAGACTGCCTTGTATGGCGCGCAACAGGGGTCGCGCGCAAATAAATGCCAGCTCCAGCGAAGGAGATGGATTTGCTTGCCCGCGATGGCGGTGGTGACGCAATCACAAGTGTGAATGCGCAATCGTGGATGTGTCGTGCCGTTGGCGCTTACTTTGTTGCCGCCGGTTGGCCAGGCTCTGCCACCCGAGGTTGCGTAATGCACTGCTACTGCTGCGTGCTGCCCCTTTGCGATGTCCCGCTTATCACCAGCATCGTCGCCATCACGCATCGTCGCCATCACGCATCGTCGCCAACTCGTAAGCGCATCACCAGCATCGTCACCATCACGATCATCGCAGTTGTCGTCAGCTGCTCCCCCCAGCAAGCTCCTTATCACCCGCAGGGTGGTCGTATAGGTACCCCGGGGCGCGCCCAGTGGTGTACAGTTGTCCCCACACTGCGCTTGCACTAAAGGGTCCTACATGGCTTCGAAGGAGCTGGCCCTGGACACTGGTGCTTCGGTTCGTTGCCGCCCGTGGACGCCGAGTTGCCGCCCCGGGCAGGCCCGAGACTCGGATTGTCGGCTCGAGGGCGCCCGCTGCCGCCCCGAGGTCGCCCCGCTGCGCTGCCCGGGCTTGGATTGCAATGCTCTGCCTCGTGTTACGTTGCTCTTCGTTGCTCTGCGTCGCTTTGCGCCGTGGGTGGTGGCAGGTGCGGTTCTTTGCACTGCGTTGCACTGCTATGCCTTGATGTGCGTTGCGTGCGTGTGCGCTGCGTTGAATTGCGCAGCACTGCTTTGCATCGTGTCGTATAGCTTCGCGCTGCGTCATATAGCGCGCGCTGCTCTGCATTTGTATAGCGATGCCGCGATATGCGGTGTGCACACTGCGCAGCATTACCCTGCGTGACGTTGCTTTGCACTGCCTCAGCTCCTTGCATCCCTTTATCGCTTTACAAATACTTGCTTGGCTTCCCGCCCCACCGCAAAGATTGCACCAGCTCATGGTTTGGGTCTATGCTGGGATCACTCCTTGTGTCCCCCATTCCAACCCAACAGTACGCGTTGACGATCCGCATGTGCTCAAACATGTACGCACGAAACCACCTCACGGCTTCTTGGCCACGGGCTGTAGTGTGAACGAACGGTTCGCAAGAGCAAGGCGATGCGGTCAACGATTCCATGCATGTGGCTCCATGTCACAGCGACGCTAGGTACGATTCTCGGTGGAATGTGCAGCGGAGGCCCACCAAGGACCACACCCCACTGCGGAGCCCAAGTCACCCTTTCAGCCGCAGCTGAGAAGCCAACAGGAACAGAGAGGCGGAGGAGGAGGAGGAGGAGGAGGAGGAGGAGGAGGAGGAGGAGGAGGAGGAGGAGGAGGAGGAGGAGGAGGAGGAGGGGGGGAAGAGCGGGAGCGGGAGGAGGGGGAGGAGGAGAGAGGAGGAGAAGGAAGAGGGCGCGCTCTCCTTCAGTAGGCTCTCCACCATCTCCACGTCGTGGTCCCGGCTGTACGCCTGGAGGACACCGTTGAAGCAGGTCCACCAGCACCCACACTGGGTGGCGACAGGGCGAACTGCTGCCCCCATCGTGTGAGGTCTGAAAGGTCTGCTGCGACGCAACGCGTCCAGCTCGCGTCGCGGTGAAGAGAAGTCGCACCGTCTTCGGGCCAGCCAGCGGGCCCCGTTTGGCCCCCGACCGACGACGGACAAACCTTCTCCAGGGCTAACACATGACATGTCAGCACATCCACCAGAACCTAGGGGAGGAGCATGGAGAGGAGGCGTGAGGACGACGAGGGAGAAAGGAGGAGGGCGAAGGAGGGGGGAAAATTGAGAGGGGCAGAAGGGAAATGAAGGGAGGAGTAGGAGGGCGGGGGCTCTGAGAGCGAGGAGGGCAGGGGCGAGGAGGATTTTTCAAGGGAATTCTACTGACCGCCGCCACCAACCTGATGTGCGTGCGGGAGTTGGAGGGAGGAGAGCTGGAGGGGTAGAGTAGTGGAACTGCAAGCTGCATAAACATACTTTCTCGGAGGCCCGCGCGGAGTTATCGGATCGGCGCTGGATCCCCATCCCTGGCGTGCGGAGCGCGCCAGGGGCGGCGCCCGAAGCGCAGCCAGAGGGGGGCAAGAACGCCGATCCAAGAAATCTGCGCGGAGCGCCGAAAGCTTATGCTCATGCCCCACATGCACGGTTTCGACACATGGCCAATCATCTTCGAACAAGCCCTCCCTCCCCTGCCCTTCACAGGGGGGCAGTTGATCGACTACACGCAAGAGTGACCCTGGGTTAAGCGTGACCTTTGGTGCGCGGCTTGTTCGGGGACGCGGGCGGGCCAAACACAAGCGCATGAGACGCTACTGCCGCATCGCGCTCGGGGATCGGGGGGCCCCGGTGGGCCCGCACCAAAGGTCACTGCGGCGAGGGGTCACTCCTCCGTGTGCAGTCGGACCCAGGGCAGAAGAACAGCCCCCCACGCAGACGAGACCCTCCGTCGGCCAAAACGCAAAAAAGAACATCCGAGGATTGCCTCCCTGGGGCGCCCGAGAGCATCCGTCGGACACGAAGCGCAGCCGAAGGCACCCTCCCCGAGCCGACCTCGCCCTTTCGACCTCGGTCCGACTGCAGCCGAGCGGAGACGACGGTGGCTCTCCCTCGGGAGCGGCCAAGAGGGGGGTGTCCAAGAGGGGGGGGTGCAAATCATGGCCGGCGGCATGTGCGCGGCCCAGCGGGGGGGCTAGGGACGTAATGAGATAAGCAGAGGCGCCATGAGATCTGGGGACATATCATGGCCCCCGCCATCATGTCCACCCCCCCCTAGTCATCACCCCCCTCTTTGCCGCCCCCGACGTTCGTGCCGCGGGCAAGAAGCGGCCGGGGCCCGAGGATCGAGGCTTCTGGACAATCCTGTGAGGACCAGGACGAGGAGGAGGAGGAGGGGGAGGAGGAGGGGGAGAGGGGAGGAGGAGGAGGAGGAGGAGGAGGAAGGAGGAGAGGAGGAGGAGGAGGAGGAGGAGGAGGAGGAGGAGGAGGTGGAGGAGGGAGGAGGAGAGGTGGAGGAGGAGGGGGAGGAGGAGGAGGAGGAGGTGGAGAGGAGGGGAGGAGGTGGAGGAGGAGGGGGAGGAGGAGGAGGAGGAGGGGGAGGAGGAGGAGGAGGAGGAGGAGGAGGAGGAGGAGGAGGAGGAGGAGAGGAGGAGGAGGTGGAGGAGGTGGAGGAGGAGGCCCCGATCCCCCGCCGGGCCCACAGCGGCGCCCCCTGTCGGCCCCCACCCTGGGCCCGCCTGCTGGTGCGGCCCCGCGGACTCGGCGAGGAGAGGCCTCCGGGAGGCCCAGGCTGGACGGGGAGGGCCGCCGCCGCTGCGGAGGGCCCCCCTCCGAAGCCGGGCCTCGGGGCCCAGGGACACGCAGAGAAGCACACGCGAATCCCATGATGCGAGATGATATCCTTCGACAGTCTCTGTCAAGTTCTTCTTCCCCCCCCCCCCACTTTCCACGTTGCCCCATATATGTTCTCCGGGGCATCGGCGGCCATTGGTGTCCGTGCGTGTGTATGTCTTTGTCCCTCCTGACTTGGGCACCCGCTGTACAGGCGGCCCGGATTAGCAGGTCGACCCTGCCAGCTCAAGGGTACCCTTGTGTCCTGTGTCTCGCGACCACTGCTTCCTGCGTTCCTATGGCAACGTGGCCCTCAGAAGGGTCCTGTGTCCTCTCGCGTGCCCTGTCCAGTCAAGGCCGACTGCAACACGGATCGGGGCTCCGTGGCTCTGGCGCGCGGGCGACCGATCCACGCAGCCGGGGAGGGCGCCCGCCGAGACGCGAGGCCGGCGCCGCCCGACCTGGGCGAGCCGCGGGGCGCGTGGCCTCCAGGGAGGTGGAGCCCGTCACAGCTCCACGCGCTCCACAGGGCAGTTTTTAATACACAGGATTTTCAAAATATTGGATGTTTAATACATGAGTAAGCTATGGATAAACTTATGCATGAACTCCTCGTTGTTTTTAACGCTAAATCCATGCTTTTTTGAATGCAGGATCCGCACGCGGAGCATGTATTGAAAACGGCACTGTACAATCGGCCTGGATTGGACAGGGACGCGAGAGTACACACAGGGACGCGAGAGTACACAAGACCCTTCCGAGGGCCACCATGCCATAGGAACGGAGGAAGCAGTGGGCGCGAGACACAGGACACAAGGCTACCCTTGATCCGGCAGGGTCGACCTGCTGATCTGGGCCGCCCGTGAGCCCTGACATCCGCCGATCTCAGTGTTCCAGAGGTCCCAAGAGGTCCCGGCGCCCCAGCGGGCCCAGGCGGCCAGGGCGAGCGGGCGGCCTGCCGCGGCGCCCGCCCTGCATGCATCGCGAGGGGGGGTCGCGAGCGACGGCGCGATCCCCGGACAGATCGCAAGGGAATCCTCAGCGGGGGCGCAACCCCTGAGTGTCGAGGGCGCGCGCCCTGCGTGCATCGCGAGGAAGTCGCGGAGCGATGGCGCGACGCCCTGGACAAATCGCGAGGACACCCTCAGCGAGGGCGTGACCCCCGGGTGTCGAGGGCGCGTCGCTGCTGCAGCCCGCGGCCCCGGGAGGCACCCGGCGCCCTCCCCGCGCGCGCGCGCACGCACGCACGCACGCACGTACGCACGCACGCACGCACGCACGCAACGCACGCGCGCGCGCGCACGCGCGCACGCGCACGCGCACGCGCACGCGCGCACGCGCACGCGCACGCTCACGCGCACGCGCACGCGCACGCTCACGCGCACGCGCACGCGCACGCGCACGCGCACGCGCAGGTGCACGCGCACGCGCGCGCACGCGCACGCACGCACGCACGCACGCACGCACGCACGCACACACGCACACACCCGCACACACGCACACGCACACGAGCACGCGCACGCGCGCGGGCGCGCGCGCACGCGCACGCGCACGCGCACGCGGCACGCGCACAGCTCACGCGAACACGCCCGCGCACGCGCACACGGCACACGCGCACACGCGCACACGCGGCACACGCGCCACGCCCTACACGCGCACACGCGCACCACGCGCACACGCGCGAACACGCGGGCGCACACGCGGCCGCACACGCGCACACCCGCAACACGCACACACGCCCACACGCCCACACGCCCACACGCCCACACGCCCACACGCCCACACGCCCACACGCCCACACGCCCACACGCCCACACGCCCACACGCCCACACGCCCACACGCACACGCACACGCACACGCACACGCACACGCACACGCACACGCACACGCACACGCACACGCACACGCACACGCACACGCACACGCACACGCACACGCACACGCACACGCACACGCACACGCACACGCACACGCACACGCACACGCACGCGCACGCGCACGCGCACGCGCACGCCACCGCACCGCACCGCACCGCACCGCACCGCACCGCACCGACGCACGCACGAACGCACGCACGCACGCACGCACGCACACACACACACACGGGGTTCTTTCCGCATGGGGTTCCACGTACATTGGGTTCCACGCGCATGGGGTTCGACACACATGGTGCTCCAGATTCATGGTTGTCTCTTTTGTTGCACGAGCGCGCTGGGCCCGCGCGTTGGCATCATGTTTTGGTTCCTCAGTACTTGCATCTCTACGGGCTCATTTCTGTCCCATCCTCTTGTGCTATTACAGTGGCAGGGTATTCATCCTCACCTTACCGCTTCGCCGCCGCATCTCGTCAGTCGTTAGCACAATGTGCGCAGTCCTTTTTTCCCATGTGTTGGTTTCTTGTTTCTTGCGCCTGTGCTCGTCATTGGACTTGCCTCAGCAGCTATACCCTTCAAGTCATGCCTCCCACTGGTCAATTACTCGCTGCATTGACTTCTCAGTCGTTGCAGGTTGGCAGATTGGGAAGTGTTCCAGCGTGGAGACGTTGCCCGCTGAAGAGATCGAGCATAGTTCCGGTTTCCTGATTCGTATGGCCTAGACCAGGTTCCGAACTCGCAACATGGATCGAGCGGGCGCGTTATGACCTCTCTCCGTTTGGACGTTTCACCGAGGGAGGGTCTGTGTGCCAGGCTTGAGCGCGACCGCTTCGTGAGCAAGGCAGAGACGCTGCAGAAGCAGGTCAACCAGGATAGGGTTGAGAGTGTCTGTGTGTGTGCTTGTGTGTGCGCGAGTGTGTGAGTCTGTTTGTGTGTATGTGCACGTGTGGTTTTATTGAGCGGCAGGTGTTAGTTTTGACCTTACTGGGTACTTCCAGTGTTCCCGTATATCGTGTGGAAAGGAATCCGAGAAAAGATCTCATGTTCTTCTTTGTCTGGTTGTTTCATCCGTCTGCTCACGTCCAAACCCAATTACTCAACCACGTAATCCCGATGACCAGGCGCACCGAAAATCCAGATAACGCTTCAGGGCCATCGTTGCTTGCGACATCTGGCGGTGTACCGCTGCAGGATCCCCAGGATATCCGACAAGCGTATAAGACATCCAAAGCAGTCCACATCAAAATCGTTATTGGCGAGGATCGGCGGCAATGAGTTGTCCAGACGAGCTCAGGAGGCCCTATGACCAAACTTGATTTCCAAGGTTTGAGGTCGACATTTACTAGGAATCCTGACACCTTGAACCTCAGCAAGGACGTCACACAGAGGCGCTCGATAGAATATTGGCGTCAACTAAGTCTCAGGCGCATGTTGTCGAGATCTAGCGCCCGTCCGCACGGGCGTAAACAGCACAGAACGAGCATGATTTCATCTGCCATACTTTCACTACGAGGAGAGAGATTGTTGATTATGTCCGCTGCTTCCCTCTCCCCCCCTCACCAGAGCCCCCTGCACTCCCCCACATCACCACCCCCTTGAGTGCTCTCAGACCACTGAGACCCTCCTGATTCCTTGAAGCCTCCCCCCTCCCCCCTTCTCCCTCCGCGTGGTGGCCTTTCGTTTCTCACGGTTCGCTGTTCGAGACAACCGCTAAAAGTTTTAGGTTTGCGCAGTTTCGTTTTCATTCGGCGATGAATCAAAGGAATCCTCAATTTTCCCGTATCATTAGTTCCTCTTCGTAGTTCCATTGTCAATACTACTACCACCACCACCACCTCTACTACCACTACTACTACCACTGCTACTACTACTACTACTACTACTACTACTACTACTACGACTACTACTACTACTACTGCTACTACTACTACTACTACTACTACTACTACTACTACTACTGCTACTGCTACTGCTACTATCACTACTACTACTGCTACTATTACTACCACTACTACTACTATTACTACTCCTACCACTACTACTACTACTACGACTACTACTACTACTACCACCACCACGACGACGACGACGACTACTACTATTACTACTCTTACGACCTACTACTACTGCTACTATTACGAGTACTACCACCATTATTCCTATCCCGACTTCTAATATGATGGATATTGGTACTAGTATTCTTTTTACCACTACTACTACGACTAGTACTACGACTACCGCTACTACTACTACTACGACGACGACGACGGCTATGTTTTGTTTACTATTATTACTACTGCTACTACTACCACTACTACGACGACGACTACTACTACTACTACTACTACTACTACTATTACTATTACTATTACTACTACTACTACTACTACTACTACTACTACTACTACTACTACTACTATTATTTCTACTACTACTACTACTACTACTACTACTACTACGACGACTACTACTACTACTACTACTATAACTAGTACTACTACCCCTACGTCTACAACGACTGCAACTTCTAAATTCTACGACCATTATTAGGATGAACAGTCGTACGACGGCTAATACTAGTACGGCCAGTACGGCTACCCATGTCATTGCTAGTGTTGCGATACTGCATTTGCGATCGCTGCTACTACTATTACTGACACGACCTTTTTTCTACCACCCAATTTCAGCATTCCTACTACTACTACTACTACTACGACTACGACGGCTATTGTTACTGCTACTACTGCTACTGCTACTGCTACTGCTGTTGCTGCTGTTGCTAGTGCCACCGCTACGACGACTACTGATTCTACAATCTGTGCCACGACTACGATGGCGACACCGATGATTTCTATTACTACGGCTACTGCTACTACTCTTATTGGTCTTACGGCTACTACTACCACTGCTACTACTACTACTACTACTACTACTACTACTACTACTACTACTACTACTACTAGTACTACTACTACTACTACTACTACTACTACTACTACTACTACTACTACTACTACTACGTACTACTACTTACTACTTACTACGTACTACCTACTACTTACTACTTACTACT
>CAUYUJ010022684.1:64521-99521 GCA_963575745.1 Prorocentrum cordatum | reverse complement strand
GCGCTCGCCGTGGCTTCGGGCCTCCTCGCCGGAGGTCTGCCGGCCGCGGGGGGGCTCGACGGCAGCTGCGCCTGCTCGGGAGCGCGGCGCCGGGGGGGCAAAGAGCGTCCCAGGCGGCCGCCAGAGGCCCGAGCTGTGGCCCCCGGAGGCCGTCGGGCACGGGGGTGGCTCGAGGAGCGTGCTCGGGGTCGGAGGCTCGCGTTCCGGCCGTGCCCGACCGTCCTGGGGCCCGTCGTGGCCAAGGCCAGATCCGCCTCGAGAGTTTGGCCAGGACGCACCGCAGGAGAGGTGAGGCCCAGGGGGGGATGCTTGGTCCACGACCCTGGTCAATCGGGGTGGTGAGCGTTCTCGCATTCGGCGTTTCGACATTGGGCGGAAGGAGGGGGAAGGGGGGGGTCCTGGCTCCGGACCTTTGCTTAGCGCAGCTATTTGGAACCGTGCGTCCTTTGGGGGAGACCCCACCTGCTCGAAACAGGCGCCATAAACAGCCAAGATCTGCTCCACGAGGGGGTTGGAGGGGGCGCATGCGAGAGCCCGCGCAAGATGCAAAAAAACAGAATACAAAAACGATCACGTGGCCGACCCCTGAGATCCTCGCGTCGCAGACTACTCCAGATTTCGTAATAAAGGGAGGAGGGTCTCATTTCGGGGGGGGGTCTCTTCCAGGCTATCTTGGAGGGCCTGGGGGGTCTGGGGACGATGTTTTGGAGGGTTCTCCCACGGGGGAGGTCTGAAATGGCTTGTCTTGGAGGGTCCAGACCCCCTCCCTTTTATTACGAAATCTGGATTTTACGTCGGGCGATGCCGCTCTCTTTCCAACCCGGGGCTCCCACGGACCGGCTCGGATCCAGCAGTGCTGCACAGAAGGCGGGGCACGGTCTGGGGCTCCCGTCCAGGTGTCTGGGTAGTCGAAGCCAATCTGGCGCCAACCTGGCAGGCCCAGTCTGGCAAACGGGGGCAATCTGGCGAGGGAGCCAACGCGAATCCAGCCTGGCGAATAACCCAAATCCTCCAATTCGGCCAGGCCAGATTGGCCCTTGGGGCCCAGTCCAGTCTGCCAGTCTGGCCTTCGACTACCCAGGATGTCTCACAACGTTCAAATTTGTTCGCGACGTCGAATCTCGGGGGCTTGCGGGGAGCAGGTCAGGTTAGGACATACCCGAAGGGAAAAGCTCGCAAGTGCGAGGTTTTGGTTCGGGTGGGATGACACAAACACAAGGGAAACTGTTTGCTGGCGTCGGAGTAGACGGGGTAGGAGGATCGCGCCGCATCGTCGATGCATTACCGATGCATCGTAGATGCATCAACGATGCATCGGCGACGTCGGCGATGCATCGGCGACATCGGAGTGGAGGAAGTCGGGCTCCACATCGAGCCGCAACGCCGATGCATCGGCGATGCGGCGCGATCCTCCGACCCCATCTGGGAGGCTAAAGGGGGAAGGAGGGCTAGGAGGATACCGAGGGATAACGAGGAGTGGGGAGGGGAAAGCGAGGAGGAAGGGCGGAGGAAGGAGGCCGCAGACGCGGCAGACCGTTGGGGCGAGGCTGGCGTTCAGCATGGACTCGTACCACGCCTCCGCCTGGAGCGTGTTGCTGCCCCGGGCGAAGGCGCTCATCACGCCCTTGTAGCATCGAGGAGCAAAACATGGTGCAGGCATCACCGCTCGGAGCCAGGCGCGGACTCGGCGGAGCGGCGCTGGACTCCCCTCCCACGAGGCGCGCGGAGCGCGACAGAGGGCGGCGCCGGAGGCGCCGATCCGAGGGGGGCTCCCGCGCGCGCCGCTCCGAGAAGTGCTCGGGGACCTCCGACAATGTATGTCTGGGCCACGGTTTGCTCTCCGATCGGAGTCTGCGTCGGGGTCCAGCATGACGAGGCGCATCTCCCCGAAGCAGTCCAGCGCCTTCAGAGGCCTCCCAGATGGGGTCGGGGTAGATGGAGTCGGCGGATCGCGCCGCATCGACGATACATCGGCGATGCATCGGCGATGCATCGGCGATGCATCGGCGATACGCCGCCGATGCATCGGCGACGTCGCAGTGGAAAACACGGGATCCGCATCGAGCTGAATCGGCGATGCCTCGGCGATGCGGCGCGATCCTCCGACCCCACCTGCTCCGACCCCGTCGGAGAGGCCTCGAGCCTTGGCCCAGTCGCTCGCAGTGGCGCAGCCGGCGACGAGCGCGTTGTACGCCATGGCTCGGCAGGTGCGCCGAGGGCGGAGGGCCGGGGGGGCTCCGACGGGGGCCTCCGAAGGGGCCCGGCCCGAGCTTTCCTGCGGGCCTCTCGGCGGAGAGGCTCCGGGAGGGAGGCCCCTCCTGACGAGTGAGCCACACACACACCAACCCACACACACACACCAACTCACACACACACACACACCAACCCACACACACACACAGACGCACGAACCCACACACACACACACACCAACCCACACACACACACCAACCCACACACACACACACGCACCAACCCACACACACACACACGCACACCAACCCAAACACACACACACACAGACGCACCAACCTACACACACCACAACAACAACAACAACAACAACAACAACAACAACAACCACAGCCACAACCCTAACAACAACAACAATAACAACAACAACAACAACAACAACAACAACAACAACAACAGCAGCAGCAGCAACAACAACAACAACAACAACAACAACAACAACAACAATACCAAGAACAACAACAACAACAATAATGTTAAGACTGTTCGCCCTTTATATGCTCGAGTGTCCAATAACGCGTATTTCCCAAACCCTCGATACCCGCCCTCTTCGTCTTCGATCGAACCCCTTTTGGGGGGTATACCTTTCTTCCCTGCAGGCCGGGCCCCGGCAAGCGGCGGGGCGGCCGCGGACCGTCGGCCTGGCCAGCGGCAGCGCTGATCGGCGGGGCGGCCGCGGACCGTCGACCCGACCCCAAGAGGGACGGACAGGGGACCGACGACGACGACGACGACGACGACGACGACGACGACGACGTCGAAGACGACGGCGACGACGACGACGACGGCGACGACGAGCGAAAGCGAGAGCGAGAGAGAACGACAGCAGGGCCACGAAGGGCACGAAGTAGGCCACGAAGGGCGACAGCGGGGACACGAAGGGAATGCGTATGGGGCCACGAAGAGCGCGAACGAGCGGGGGCCACGAAGTGCAGATAATGCGGGGCCACAGAAGGCAACTATGGGGCCACTAAGGGTAGCAACTGGGCGACGTAGGACAGTGAGGGGGGCACAAATGGCGACAGCGGGGCCACGAAGGGCATGCACATGGGGCCACAACGGGCGCGACTCCTGGGTGCCTGGGTGTCGGGAGCGCGGCGCTTGGGCAAATTGCAGGAAATTCCAACGCAAGGCCATTCTTCAGTAAGTTGCAAGCAAGTCTCCAGCGAGAGCGCGACTCCAGAGCGCCGGGAGAGCGATTCCTGAATAAATTGTAAGGAAGTCCCAGCGAGAGCGCGATTCCTAAATAAAATGCGAGGAAGTCTCGGGCGGGAGCGGGGGTCCTGGCTAAATTGTAAGGAAGTCTCAGGCGGGAGCCGTTAATGTTGTAACCCGGGGGCCAGGGGCCCAGTTTGAGCAGGAAGACTTTCCCTGTCAAAAACAGGGTGCGAGCGTCGAGGGGCACACTTTGATTGAGAAAAAACAGGATGCACCGGTGGGGGGATCAACAATAATTATTCTTCAGAAATGAGAATTCAACAACAACAACAACAACAACAACAACAACAACAACAATTACTAGCACGTGGGGACACTCCGTTCTCACCAGTGCCAGGGTTTTCATAGGAGGCGGGCAATACCCCCACTTTGTGGGGGGGCCGGTTCAAGCTCTACCAAATTTCCAAACGACTCTTCGCCACCACCCACACCCAGCTTCCCGCCCTATGACGTTCGGACACTTCACTTCGTGGCATGCGGACGACCGTGGCTACTATTCAGGGCCCCGCGGCCGACGACGACGGCGTGCGCGCGCGAAGAAAAAACGAATGTGTCCCGCATGGTATTATTTGACAGGGATGATGGCCCTGGCAGGTGCGCAACCGTTGTCGCAGAAGTTCGAAAAAGTTGCTCGCAAAAGCCCGTTTGACAGAAATGTTTAAAAAGTGTTGGGTTTCCTACGAATCCGCAAGAGCGCGCGGGATGAGATTTTGACATTTTTTTGTTGAAAAACCATTGGTTTTTTGATGTTTTTATGTTAAAATCGCTCCGAACACTAAGCTTTTGGAAGGATTTCGTCTTGCGCGCGCGAATGTCCACTTTACCTTATTTTTTGCAAGGGATTCTTGAAATTTGATTATATTAGAACAAGAAATGTCATTTTCTATTGTTTTTTGCAAGGGAAAGCGGATTACAACAAAACAACCGGATCCTGTACACACCCTCTTTTCTGAGGCTTCCTCACGAAAATGATGAAAATGTAGCTGCGGCCTAGGCGGCGCAGGGGGGGCGCGCACCAGGGGGCCCAACAATAATTATTCTTTAGAATAAATAATGTTCAACAACAACAACAACAACAACAACAACAACAACACAACAACAACAACAACAACAACAATCATTTTACCCGAACGCGTGGTGTTCTCCCCAGTGCCAGGGTTTTCATACGACACCAGGCAATACCCCCACTTCGTGGGGGGGCATTACAAGCTCTACCAAATATCCAAACGACTCTTCGCGACCACCCAAACCCAGCTTCCCGCCCTATGACGTTGGGACACTTCACTTCGTGGCGTGCGGACGACCGTGGCTACTACACTGGCGTGGGGTACACACCCACAGAACTTGGTCACTTATTCGGGGCGCGCATGTGCCCAGCATGGTGCAATTGTGCCATACAATACATAATACAGAGAGACGAATGTGTCCCGCATGGTATTATTTGACAGGGATGATGGCCCTGGCAGGTGCGCAACCGTTGTCGCAGAAGTTCGAAAAAGTTGCTCGCAAAAGCCCGTTTGACAAAATGTTTAAAAAGTGTTGGGTTTCCTACGAATCCGCAAGAGCGCGCGGGATGAGATTTTGACATTTTTTTGTTGAAAAACCATTGGTTTTTTGATGTTTTTATGTTGAAATCGTTCCGAACACTAAGCTTTTGGAAGGATTTCGTCTTGCGCGCGCGAATGTCCACTTTAACTTATTTTTTGCAAGGGATTCTTGAAATTTGATTATATTTGAACAAGAAATTTCATTTTATAGTGTTTTTTGCAAGGGAAAACGGATTACAACAAAACAACCGGATCTTGATCAACTCGAATTACCTGAGGCTTCCTCACGAAAATGATGAAAACGTGGCTGCGGCCTAGGCGCGGCGGGGGGGGCGCGCACCAGGGGGCCCAACAATAATTATTCTTTAGAATTAATAATGTTCAACACCAACACCAACACCAGCACCAACACCAACAACAACCCACACACACACACACACACTCACACATCAATGCCCACACACACACACACAAGCCCCCACACCCACACACCAACCCACACACACACACACACCAACCCACACACACACACACACACACACTCCAGCCCACTTACACACACCAACCCACACAAACACCAAACCACACACACACACACACACAACAACCCACACACACACATACATACACACACACAAACACACACACACACAAATCCACACACACACACACCAACCAACATACTCACATCCCACACACACACCAAACACCACACACACACACCAACCCCACACACACACACACACACACACACACACACACACACACACACACACAACGCCACAAACACACACACACAAACACACACGAACACACACACACACACACACACCAACCCCCCCACACACACACACACACCACACAAAACACACACACACACACACACACACACACACACACCAACCCACTCACTTACACACACACACACCACAAACAACAACACACCACACACCACACACCACGCACCACACACCACACACCACACACCACACACCACACACCCACACACCCACACACACAAACACACACGCACACCACACACCTACCACACACCCCACACACACACACACACCCAGCCACCCACACCCACACAACACCCACACACACACACACACCACACACCACACACACACCCACACAGCCACACACCCAGCACACACACCCACACACCCACACACCCACACACCCACACACCCACACACCCACACACCCACACACCCACACACCCACACACCCACACACCCACACACACCCACACACCCACACACACACCCATACACCCACACACACCCACACACCCACATGCACACACACTCTCTCTCTCTCTCTTTGCGTCGGCGGATGAATCAGGCCAAAGCGGGGATGCCGTTGGAACGAATAGTGCCACAATGCAGGAGGAGGAGCGGGGGGAGGGCGCGGCCGAAGCGGCGGCTGCAACAACACACACACACGCACCCATACGCACAGGAGGGTCAGAGGGAGGAGGACTGGCATCATGGGCATGGGTGCGGGTCGCCGGGCCCTGGGGGCGGCTCCGGCTCCCATTCGAGTGGGGAACCCCATCCGACAACGCGCACCCATACTCCCCTCCGTGCCCCCCCCCCCCCCCTAGGGGAAGGAAGGAGGAGGAGGAGGAGGAGGAGGGAGGAGGAAGGAGGAGGAGGAGAGGAGGGAGGAGGAGGAGGGGGAGGTGGAGGGATGGGGAGGAGGAGGAGGGAGGGGAGGAGCAGGAGGAGGAGGGGGAAGGGAGGGATGGAGTGCATGGCATGGGCGTGTGCGTGGCTCGCTCGTCGCCTCCGCCGAGCGGCGGGGCCCCGAAGGCCTCCCCGCGCCGCGGGGGAGGCCCCCATCGGGGAGGCGCCGCAGAGAGGGCCTCCCCGGGGCCCCCTCCGAGAGGCTCGCCGCTGGGCCAGGAGGCCCTCTGCTCGACTCGCCAGCGGCCCGTCGGGACGCTCCCACGGCACCCCAATTTCGTCCTCTTCGTCCTCCTTCTCCTCCTCCTTCTCCTCCTCCTTCTCCTCCTCCGCCTCCTCCGCCTCCTCCTCTTCTTCTTCTTCCTCCTCCTCCTCCTCCTCCTCCTCCTCTTCCTCCTCCTCCTGGGTACTCCAGATTTCGTAACAAAGGGAGGGGGGTCTCATTTCGGGGGGGGTCTCTTCCAGGCCATCCTGGAGGGCCTGGGTGAGTCAGGGGACGATGTTTTGGAGGGTTCTCCCACGGGGGGGGGTCTAAAACTCCTCGTCTGGGAGGGTTGAGACCCCCTCCCTTTTATTACGAAATCTGGAGTATTTAGTCGAAGCCAATCTGGCGCCAATCTGGCAGGCCCAGTCTGGCAAACACGGGGGCCATCTGGCGAGGGAGCCCACGCGAACTCCAGCCTGGCGAGAATTATCCCAGTGCGACCCTACCTAGGAGTTGGAACCCCTAGGATAGCAGCATTAGTAGTAACAGTAACGCTAAGCTAAAGCTAAGCTAAAGCTAAGCTAAAGCTAAGCCACAGCTAAGCTAAAGTTAAGTTAAAGCTAAGCTAAAGCTAAGCTAAAGCTAAGCTAAAGCTAAGCTAAATCTAAGCTAAATCTAAGCTAACGCTAAGCTAAAGCTAAGCTACAGCTAAGCTAAAGCTAAGCTAAAGCTAAGCTAAAGCTAAGCGCTCAGCGAAAAGCTAAGCGAAACGCTAAGCTGAAGCTAAGCTACAGCTAAGCTAAAGCTAAGCTAAAGCTAAAGCTAAAGCTAAAGCTAAAGCTCCCAGGGGACTGGGGGGAACCGCTCCCAGGGGACTGGGGGAACCGCCCGGGGCGTGTTCCACTGCCCGGCCCCTTTAAGCTAAGAGAGTAAGAACCCTTCTAGACAGAGCCTAGGTAGGGAATGACCCCAAAACCCTCCACTTTGGCCGGGCCAGATGGGCCCTGGGGGCCCAGACCAATCTGCCGGTCTGGCCTTCGACTGCCCAGGGAGTGCTCCCGATGAATTGTGTCTGTGTGTGTTTCTGGGGAATCGACGATTCTGAAGGGGCCCCAGGACACACAAATAAATACACACAAATAAAAATACTCCCCATATTTTCTCATATTTTCTGGGTTTCTGTCTTCCCCCCCACTTCCCATATTTTCCCATATTTCTGGGGAATCGAAGATTAATTGTGTCTGTGTGTTTTTTCCTCTCCTGAGATTCATTGTGCCGGTGTGTCTCTTCCCCTCCTGATCTCCAGCGGCCCGCCGGGACGATCCCCGGGCACCCCAGGGAGCGCTCCCGGCGCGGCGCGCAGCCGCCGGCACGCCTCCCGGGGCCAGCAGGCCGCGGGGAAGCGACGAGGATGCCCGAGGCCCTCGCCCCTCGCTCCTCCTCCCTCCTCCTCCTCCTCCTCCTCCTCCTCCTCCTCCTCCGCCTCCTCCTCCCTCCTCCTCCTCCTCTCCTCCTCCTCCTCCTCCTCCTCCTCCTCCTCCTCCTCCTCTCCTCCCTCACTCCTCCTCCTCCTCCTCCTCCTCTCCTCCTCCTCCTCCTCCTCTCCTCCTCCTCCTCCTCCTCCTCCTCCCTCCTCCTCCTCCTCCTCCTCCTCCTCCTCCTCCTCCTCCTCCTCCTCCCCTCCTCCTCCTCCTCCTCCTCCTCTCCTCCTCCTCCTCCTCCTCCTCCTCCTCCTCCTCCTCCTCCTCCTCCTCCCTCCTCCTCCTCCTCCTCTCCTCCTCCTCCTCCTCCTCCTCCTCCTCCTCCTCCTCCTCCTCCTCCTCCTCCTCCTCCTCCTCCTCCTCCTCCTCCTCCTCCTCCTCCTCCTCCTCTCCTCCTCCTCCTCCTCCTCCTCCTCCTCCTCCTCCTCCTCCTCCTCCCTCCTCCTCCTCCTCCTCCTCCTCCCTCCTCCCTCCTCCCTCCTCCCTCCTCCCTCCTCCCTCCTCCCTCCTCCCTCCTCCCTCCTCCCTCCTCCCTCCTCCTCCTCCTCCTGCTTTTCCTCTTCCTCCTCCTCCTCCCTCTCTCCTCCTCCCCGAGGATGCCCGAGGCCCTCGCCCCTCGGCGCGCCGCCGCATGGCGCCGGGCCGGATCTCCGCGATGACCATGCGCTGGAGCCAGCCCGTGGCGGCCGCGAGGTCGCCCCGGGCGGCGAGCGCCTCGAGGATCCACCGGAAGGCCTCCCTGTTCGGCGTGAGCCTCGCCGAGAGCATGCCCGCCAGCCACCTCGCTACGAGCGGAGGGCTGGACACTCGAAGTGGGTACTCCAGATTTCGTAATAAGAGGGAGGGGGTCTGGACCCTCCAAGACAACAAGACAAGCCATTTCAGACCTCCCCCGTGGGAGAACCCTCCAAAACATCGTTCCCAGACCCCCCAGGCCCTCCAAGATAGCCTGGAAGAGACCCCCCCCCCGACATGAAACCCCCCTCCCTTTATTACGAAATCTAGAGTACGTAGGTTCGTGTCGTGCCGACTTCGGCGTCAGGTCCTGACGTACCAAAACAGGTGGAGCGGCGAGCTTGGTTTGTTTTCGGCCTCTGGGGACCCTCGCCGGGTCTCGGGAGAGTCAAGAACTTGGCGGCGCGAGCAAGGGGTTAAGGGGAGGCGGGGGGGGGTCCTAGAAAGAGGCTGCTTCTTAGAAGGCGCCGGCCTTACATCTTGAGACAAGGCCCGCAACTTCTAAGAAGAAGGGGTGCTCATAAGAAGCCTCCCCCTCTCCCCCGACCCCCCTTTTCTGCACGTGGCCGACGCAACGACTCAGGACGAAACGCCAGCCCCGAAGCATGGTCGAGACCTCCGGGGCCAACGCACCGAACAAGCTGGAGCGGCCAGATGCCTGGGCAGCGGGGGTCGACCAACCTCGTTTATCGGAAACCTCCGAGACGTCAGATCTTTCCGAAGGGGCCCTGGGACACACAAGTAAATACACACAAATAAAAGGATTCCCATAGTATTTTACCATATTTCCTGGGTTTGTGTCTTCCCCCCACTTCCCCTATTTTCCCATATTTTCCTGGGAGACGACGATTCTTTGTGTCTGTGTGTTTTTCTCCCTCCTGACTTTCAACATCGACCGATCCTGTGGGCCCCCGCCAGCACTCAACGCCAAACGCCAGCGCTACGATCGCTGCCGGTCAACACGACGCGAAACTGCCGCGCGGAAAATGTCCAGGACAAGCAGCAGCCGCTGCTGAGCACGCGGCCTTCTGTTCCAGATTGACAGCGTCCGCGGAGACACCGGCCCAGACACCCAGCCGCTCGAATGTGTTCGATGCGTGGGCCCAGGAGGTCTGGCTCAGGATGAACCAGCGCTGCTGTCGGTCTTCGCGCACCTCCTTTTCCGTGCCCATCTCGATCGTGCCGAGAATCGGCGGCGAGCGACGGGGGAAGTGAGAAGGAGAAGGCCTTTTCAAGAGGGCGGCTGGATGTTTCAAGAACACTTGCGTCTTCTGAGTAGTTGTTCCCTGTTTCCAGGGAAGACTTAGGAAACTTCTCAGAATGCTGGGGGACTTCCGAACCTTCTGAGAAGGCCCGCCCCTTCTCACTACCCTCCCACTCGCTCGCCGCCGAGATCCCGGAGACCCCAGGCATCCCCCAAGGCCACTTTCCAGGATTTCCGGCGGCCTGCTTCGTCATTCTGGGCAATTGCCCTCGGTTTCTGAAACGAAGAACTGCTCCGACGGAAGGACCCACATGAGAATATTCTGGGCGAATCTGGAAAAAGCCTTCACCGTCGTCCGCGTGGTTGGTGAGGCGTCCTGGCTGTCTCTTCTGCGTATATTTTTTGTCGCCCTGGCGCGGGCCCTCCCCCCGTTCCCGACGTTGACCCCCGACCTCGCCCTCCTGTTTTGGCTCCGGACATTCAGATAGTGGCCCGGGAGTGGTGTTCTGGGAACACGAAGAGCACGAAATGGCCTACAGTTGGCTCCGGGCATTCAAAATGTGGCCCAGGAGTGGTGTTCTGGGAGCACGAAGAACACGAAGTGGCCTACAGTTGGCTCCGGGCATTCAAAACGTGGCCTGGGAATGGCGCTCTGGAGCGCGAGGAGCCCAAAAATGGCGACAGCTGTACGACTTGGATGACCCTCCCGCTTGAAACTTCCTCGCAATTCACTCACAAATGTGGCCTCGGAATGGCGTTCTGGCAGCGCGAGAGCCCAGAAATGGCGACAGATATAGGAATTGGATGACCCGCTCGGATTAATAACATGATCCGCGGGCCCCATAGGGAGGGGGTTCCCGCTTGAGACTTCCTCGCAATTCACTCACACACGAGGCCCAAGGCGAGTGAGTGAGTGAGTGAGTGAGTGAGTGACTGAGTGACTGACTGGTGATGACGATGATCATCACACTCTCTCACGCGCACACGCATCATCATATGTGAGTTCATGAGCGTGTGAGTGAGTGAGTGTTAATGAGTCAGTGAGTGAGTGAGTGGGTGAGCGAGTGAGTGAGCTAGTGAGTGAGTGAGTGAACGCACGAAGACAGAAGAAGAGAGGGGGTGAAGTGAGAAGGTTCCTGCGCGGGGTGTCCAGAGAAAGCAAAAACCCCACTTTGGATGCGGGGAACAGAACCGCATGCCATCGTTCGGACGCCAATTCCCCGTGCATTCATTATTCGGTTTCGAGCGCGTATGTTGTCGCAAGATGGCCCCACGCGTTCCCTGGTGGTCCTCGCCGAGAACGAATTCACACGCCCGAGCGATGCCAAGAAGAAAAAACTTCACATACGCAAACTCTCAACGGTCCTCGCGGATCCAACGAATCCGCGCGGAGCCCCGAATATATGCGTTTCTGCTGTCGTCTGTTCTTCGAGTTTTCGGCCTAGACTCTTTGGGGCCCGTGTCGTTGGGCGCCGGGGCCATTCAAAAGGGGTCGGGGGCGAAAGCCTGGCTCGGGGGAAAGGGGTCGGGATCTGGCTCATGGACGAAAGCCTGGCCCAGCAGCAGCGGCCTGGTCAAACCGACAGGTCGGCCCGTGCACGGGCGGGGCGCGATTTGGAAAATCAAACGCAGCGCGACCTGCAAACGCGATGCGCAGGACGCGCAAGACGAGCGAACAAGCTTCGCGCCACTGCACAGCGGGGGGGGGAAGGGGAAGAGGATGGGAGGGACGGGGGGGGAGGGAGAAAAGTGTCGCGCCCTTACTTCCGCAAGCAGTGCTCCACGAACGCGTCCTCGTCCTCTTTTGAAAGCGCTAGCACTCCAGTGCGATGTTGCGCTCAAAAGATCACGCGTTAAAGATGCCAAACGGTCGTCCCACGTAGTTGGCGGACTGCCTCGCGCCGTCGAGGTGCCATGCGTGCTCGCAGGTCTCCATCCGATAACTGCGTGAACCCAATCAGCTTTTGAATCGACTGACTTCCGAGCAAGTTTAAACAAGCGGCGGCGAAACACAGCACTTCAAGTCTCAACTGGAAAATGCACCAAGGCATGTTTGACTCTGTCCCTCATGCGTCACACAGCGTCGGTTCACTCTTATCCGTCGACTCTTCTCCATCCAACAATCAAGCGGAGCATGTTGCCTTGAATGACGTCTATAGAACCCAGTTGTTGTTTTGACAGAGGCAAACATGCCAGCACAAAGAAAAAGTCGGCGGCACCACATATTGAATCAGCTTGAATTTTAGGCGAACTGATAAAGTTGGGTCTGTGAACCCGTGGTCATGTTCGTGAAATGGTTGCCAAGCTCGTCGGTTTCGTTGTCTCAGTTCATGTGTGATGCGGCCTTCAAATTCGCTAGCAACGTCTTCCCTGGATAGTTGCGCGTGTCCGTGCCGCTCACGACCTTAATCCTGTTGTGTTTGGCCTCGGTAAACGTGGCTCCGGTCGTCTCCTCTGAAGTGAGAATCTTCGTCTCGCCTGGGCTCAGGTGCAAGCCAACGGCTGCCAACTCCTTCATTAGCACTTCTAGCATGTTCGCCAGCTCGTCTGCTGACTGCGCGTACAACATAATGTCATCTGCGTGTCGAACATCCGCGAGCAACCTGCCATTCCCCAGGGGGACACAAGCATCCACGACCCATTGTTTCCAACTGGCCATCGCCATTTCTTATCCAGCATTGAACAACATTGAGCTGATGACGTCTCCCTGTTTGACCCCACGTTGTTTTGGGAATGGTTGCGTCCCGGCTGCGTAAACCGTCTGATTGGAGTACAACGACGCCAGCAGGGCGACGTGGTCTGCATACACACCTCTGCTACGGAGGGCTCGGAACAAGGAAGCAGATTCGATCCGGTCAAATGCCTTGCGTAAGTCGAGATTTGCGCACCAAAGCGGCACGCTCCATTTGAAGCCTGGCTCAGGCGCAGGGCAAGTTGGCTCGAAGGGCCCCTAGGGGGCGAGAAGCGTAGCCTAGTTTTCATATCGCTTGAAATTAAATCAAAAATAAGGGGCCCCGCACTGAAAAATTCAACTCGCCGGATGGGGCTCTCAGCCATGACAGCCTGGAGGATCGATCTCTTCGGGGGCCTGGGCAGGCTGTGGGCATGAATGCGTTTTGCCCCCGCGCCCCCCGGGGGGCTCGACAAATATCCACATCCACCGCCTGCCGATGTCCGCGAAGATCACCCCCACCCGAGCTCGAGTATGGGATCGACCACAGAATTGATGTACCCCAAAATTGATCCCCCCCCGGGGGCTCGACAAATATCCACATCCACCGCCTGCCGATGTCCGCGAAGATCGACCCCCCGAGCTCGAGTATGGGATCGACCACAGAATTGATGTACCCCAAAATTGATCCCTCCCCGGGGGCTCGACAAATATCCACATCCACCGCCTGCTGATGTCCGCGAAGATCGACCCCCCGAGCTCAAGTAAGGGCATCGACCACAGGGCTGATGCACCCAAAATGGATCTGCTCGCCGAATCCACGAGCTGTGGGCGGAATGATCGTAGATCTACGAGCAAGATCTCCTTTGTGGCACAGCCGACGAGAAAATCAATTCTGGGGTACATCAAGTCTGTGGCTAGGTCGGGCATGTCACCCTACAGGCGGATGTTGGGAGAATAGTTTTTAGACATAGTCAAACTGCACCCAAGAATATCAAAAAATCATCCAAACAATCGTCCCCTGACTATTTGTTGACTAGTTTTGAATGTTCCTCCTGTGGAGGGGCACGCCCAACGTTAAGTCCGTGGACTCCCTACTCGATAGGCGGCGGTTGCGGACAGCAGGCCCCCGCCTTGGAACCCCTGCTGTGAGGCAGGGCTCCGGGAGGCTGGGAGCGGCGCTCGGGGGAGCGCGCTCTGCCTGGAGGCTTCTGCGAGGATTCGACGGTGGCGAGGAGGAGCCTCCGCGCTAAGGTTGGGTCGGGCATGTCCCCCTACAGGCGGATGTTGTACGAAACCTTGTTATAATATATATATATATATATGTATACATATGTGTAAAATATTATTATAACTAATAATAATAATAAAATTAATGAAAATAATAATAATAATGATAATAATAATAATTATAATAACAATAATAATAATAACAAGAATAAGAATAATAATACTCATAAGAATAATAATAATAAAACAAAATCAAACATAGTCAAAATGTAATCGACAAAACGTCTCCGTATTATTTTTAAATATTGTCGTACACTCCTCCGGTAAAGGGACGTGCCGGACTTAACCTTAAGGGCCCCCCAGAGGGTCCAGAAGCAAAACCACTGGTACTCCTATCTTCCATCCCCCGATCCCCCGAGTCAGAAAGGGCGCCTCCTCGATGACAACGGCGCTTTCCTGGGGCGCGAATTAAGGAGGGGCGATAAAAAAGGGGGGAGAGAAAGGTGTCCTATTCGGACCTGGAAGGGCCACTTCTGGGCCCTTTGGGGTCCTCCTCCTCCTCCTCCTCCTCCTCCCCTTTTTCTGTAGCCCTCGCTGCCCCCGCAGTCATCGCCCCAAACATCACGCGGCCTCCAGTTCCCACAGACATACCTGGGATCCGGTTGATTCCTCACACCATCCTGGGGCGATGCTGCGTGACGCCCCCCCCTTGGGCGATTCTTACTGGTCAGGCTTCGCGCTGCGCTGGGCAGTGCCGCTTGCCTCGGGCTTCAGGCTTCGGGCTGGGTAGTAGTCCCAGCTGGCCTCAACAGACCCCTCGAGAAGTCCCAGCTGGCCTCAACAGACCCCTCGAGAAGTCCAGGGCGGTCGCAGCACCCTGGCGCCGCCTCAGGTGGCGCCCTGTGGGCGCGCTGCGCCCCAGGGCTGGGCCACTGAGACTACTCGGGGGGCGTGATGAGGCCACCCGGGTGTACTCGGGGGGCCTGTTGAGATCAGCCGCGACTACCTGGGGGGGCTGTCTGCGCGCAGCCCGAAGCCTTACCAGTCCTTAGCCGCCATCCTGCATGGATGTATCCTCCTCGTCTCATCAGGGACGTGTCTCGAGAGGCTTAGGGCCTCGTTTTCTGTGCCTCGTGCGCAGCCGTGATCCTTTGGTGGGCTGGCGCACGTCTTGATGGCAGGAGGGCGGGCCTATCTGGCCTACCCATGTTTTAGTGCCGGCCTGTGCGACGCGCGGCCGCGTCCATCAGCGTCTTATCCTCCTCCTCCTCCTCCTCCTCCTCCGTAGGGTGACGATTGCGAAATGCCAAAGGGCGGCCGTCACGTCGCAGCGCCACCCTCGGTGATTAGGACATTCGGCTCCAGGCATGCTCGCGGGCGCCGCCGTCGTCAACGAGACTCTTAGGCCGCCCTCTCCAAAACACTGCCCCAGCTAGAACAGCAAGTTGCATAAGCATAACTTTTCTGAGGTCCGCGCGGGCATCTTGGATCCGCGCGGGACCCCCCTCCCTGACGCGCCAGGGGCGGCGCCGGAGACGGCGCCAGGAGGGCCCAAGCGCCGAGCCAAGAAATCCGCGCGGGGCTTCGTTCGTTACGTTTATGCAGATATCTGTTCTTCCGCTATGTACATGCAGGTGCTAATTCTTCTTCGACCAGACGCAGAACACTCGTCCCACGAGCCCTCTGGGAGTAGGTGTATTACCGAGTTTTGTTGATTCTCTTTCCACAACCCCTCCTTCCCCTGATCGGGGGAAGGGTTGATCGGTGTTCCCTATTGATATGCACCCCCTCCCCCAAGCGACCAGCAGCCAACTACGAACCATGAGGACCCCATGCTCATAACACACACACACACACGCCATCCTTGTCAAAAAACAATAATACAACACGCACTCCGCTTCAACATGTGGAGCATGCGCGGTCAACCCGATGCGACCCCCACCCCCATCCCTGTCAAAAAACAGACAGAGTACACTTCGGGGCAAAGTCTTGAGTCATGTTCACGAAGCGGGCGATCACGTTGCACTGTTCTTGACAGGGACGGCAGGGGTGTCAGCATATTGCCTGCTGTGAGCAGGGCTATCATCCCCAACGAAAAACAACACAAAATGCACCTCGCGGCTTAAATCTGGGTCATGCGCGGCCATCCCGCGATCAATGTCAAGTGGTTTTTGACAGGGACGGCGGGAGTGGTGGCGCATGGCCTGCTGTGCGCAGACCCACCAGACACAATGATGGGCATTGGCTTTCGACAGGGGTGGTGGCGGCCGACACGTGTCACGATGTGTGCTGTCACGTGCGCAGGCGCACCTGAAAAATCTGCACGCTCCCCGAACGTGGCGCACCTGACGCAGATGGAATGACGCACGCAGAGCACGTGGCGCATCTGGCGTAACAGGCGTGCCTGGCACGCTCGGACCCCAGGAGTGCCTGGCGAGCGTGGCGCGCCTAGCAGCCTAGCACGCGTGGCGCACCTCGCTCCAGCGTCGCGCACATGGGGTCGGTTTTGGTGCCCAGCAGCTGTCCATCCAAAGACGGCCGCTGAGCATGCTCAGGCTCGGGTGCTACCCTTATGCTGGGAGGGCGGGTGGGAGTGAGCCAGACGGCTTGCTATCTAGGGCCCCTTCCCCTGGTCCTGGGAGGAGCCGGGGGGGGGGCACGAGGCACCAAAGCGCCAAGATGGCCCAAGATGCCTCCAAGAAGTCTCAGAGAACCCAATACGGCCTTCAAGATGGCTCAAGATAGCGAATTACAGATGGCTCAAGATAGCGCCCCACATACATCGAAGACGCCCCAAGACGGCCCCGAATGGTTTAAAGTACCCTCCGAGCCCTCCAAAGGACCCCTCCAAGAGGCCAAAGTGGCTCCAAAACCTCAAGATATCAATGATGGCTGCGTTCTCGCCTTTTCGCTGCTGGTGGACTCCTGAAGCCTCGATATGGACAAGACGGCCCAAGAGAGCCCCAAGAGGTGCAAGAGCGCCCCAAGAAGGCCCCATGAGGCAATTGTTGAGCCTCCGAGGAAGGGGGGCTGAACTGAGGACCCCCCTCCTTCTGAGCTACGGGGGCCAAGACGGTCCCGACAGACCTCTCAGACCCGCCCGAAGGGCCCAAAGAGGGCACCAATATGGCCCCAAGAGGGCCCCAAGAGAGCCCCAAGAGGACCTCAATAGAGCCCCAAGATGGCTCCAAAAGACCCGAGTACCTCTCACAACAACGCTTCAACTCGCCTGGCAAACCGTTTCTGATGGGCTGGTGGGGATACGTTTTGATCGCGAGCGCAAACGGAAGGGCCGCGCGCCGTCCAAAGCTACAGCCAACCAGCAGGAGCCTCAATTGCACACGAGAGAGAGGAGAAGAGAGACGACAGGAGAAAAAGACAACAAGAGAGCAGCGGGAGGTGGGCTGGTGGGGATACGCGAAGCGTCAAGAATTGTAGAATTGCTCCCCCTGCTCGTTTTCTCAACCGCCATCCCGGACGTCCGCCGATGTCTTCTTCCATGTTCGGCCCTGCACGTCGGTCGGAAGACGTAGGCAAAAAAAACAGGAAGTGGGAAGACGGATAAAGTGGACTGGGTTCAGGTCCCCCCAGAGAATGACAAACCACAACAAAATGACTATCGTTTAACCGATCCCCATCCCCAGCGGCGTGGCCTGGGCCCGACTGGCCGATTTACCCCCTCTGGATGGGAATATAGGCCGCTCCCTTCGGGTTCCGAGGGGTGTATCTCCAACTGGGTGGGGGTAATGTGGTGGGGGTCGGTGAAACGATACGGACAGAAGCAGATCGATCGTTGAAGCAGGCAGGCGCTAAGAAGCAGAGCGGGATCTGGGAATCCACAAAAAACTACCTGCGTTCAACGGCCGGCGTGTGGAGGTCACGACCACCTCCCCGGGCCAGCGGCTCGCTCTGGATACGTGTTCGCAGACCCGGGGGCTGGGTCGGGCATGTCCTCCTGCAGGGGAGTTTGGACGAAAAGCTACAAATATTGAAAAAAATCCAAACGAGTCAGACAAGAATCCAAACATGTCCCCAGACTAGTTGTTTTAACTATCTTTGATGGTTCCTCCTGTAGAGGGACATGCCCCACTTCACCCTGGGGCTTGATGACGGGCCCCAGAGGCCGAAAGCGAGGAAGCACGCCCTGATGGAGAAAGAACACACTCGGAGAACTGGGTCCTGGATACGAGGCCAGGACGAGAATAAAATCAGGTGAGGATAAATCGAGAATCTCAAGGATCTGACCGCTCTGGAGGACGTCTCGGGCGCCGCGGCCTTCTCAGAGCGCTCCGGAACGCTCTGAGAGCGTCTTGGCACGCTCTGGAACGGATTAGTCCTCGTCCTAGCCCCGTCAGAGCTCTTCTTCTGAAAGCAGCCGTCCTACATGACGAAGACGAAGCCAGGACAAGGTCAACATCGGACGGACACGAATCAAGGACCTCTGCGATCGGGCGGTTCTGGAGGCCGTAGCAGGTGCTGCGGCCGTTCTGGAGCGCTTTGGAACGCTCTGGGAGCGTGCTGGAACTCCCTATCACGATTCTTCCGGGTCCCACTAGCCTCGCCCGAGAGGCAGAGGGGAGGGGCGGCTAACTTACAGCTCGAGGTTCGGGGGACGATGATCGAGGTTCGAGCTTCGGGGTTCGAGCTTCGAGAGGCTCGCTCTCTGGGGAACGTGTGGTCGCCCTGGCGCTCCTGGCCCCGCCCGAAGTGCTCCCCCTGGCCCCCAGTCAGTGGAGGGAGAAAGCCCTGCATACTCCAGATTTCGTCATAGAGGGAGGGGGGTCTCGTTTCGGGGGGGGGGGTCTCTTCCAGGCCATCTTGGAGGGCCTGGGGGGTCTGGGAACGATGTTTGGGAGGGTTCTCTCCCACGGGGGAGGTCTGAATGGGCTTGTCTTGGAATGGCTCCCCTTTCTTACGAAATCTGGAGGAAGTATAACTTCTCGGGGGCCCGCGCGGATCTCTCCTGGGTCGGCGCCGGGCTCCCTGGCGCGCGGAGCGCGCCCCGCCTCCATATAGGGGGGGACCAACGCCGATCCGAGAACTCCGCGCGGACCTCCGAGAACTGATGGTTGTGCCGTGATCTCGGTGTCCGTTCCATGGGAACCTGCGTGGCTCCCAGCACTGTCCAATTTGGGCCTGATTTGGACCGGATTTGGAACACATTTGGACCGGATTTGGACCAGACTTGGACTGGATTCGTGGGGGCCATAGAGCACGAGGAGGGGGAGGGGGAACAGGAGGGGAGAGGAGGAGCAGGAGGATGGGCCAAATGTGGCCCCCACGCTGTCCACATGCAGGAAAAGCTGATTTCAATGTCGCCGCCCAGGGCTCCCATGAACAGACGTCGAATGATGGTTGTGCCGTGGTGTGTTTCGAGTCAGTTCGGGTCAATAGCTGATGTTGAAGGCGCTGGGGACGACTTTACTCCGTATTCAGCTTATCAGTGTTCAAGCAAGCAAGCTTGCCAAAAACGAACGGCACACGACACCCAAAGAACAAACAAACTACAAAAAATCGGGGATCTTCTGACCCGGGTCAGATCCAGACCCCGGTCAGCAGGAAACCGAATACTGCAATGCAGGAACAAAAAAACTGCAACGCAGATCTTCGCAAACCCGGGTCAGCCAATACGCGCGGCCGCCTCGCGGCCGCGAGCGGCTCGCTAACCCGGGTCAGCCAGAGGGGGTCTTCGCAGGATCCTGCAGGATCCGGTGCCCTGGCTGACCCCCGTTTGCATTGACCCCCGTCTCAAGGCTCCCCACAAAACAAAACCAAACCGAAACCGGCGCGAACGAGAACCACCACACGGAAAAACAGCTGACCCCACACCGGAACAAAGAACGCCGACAGCGAATACGGACAACAAAGCTCACGTCTTGAAAGCTGAGCGCGCCCCCAGTCGGGGGCTGCTAAAGGTGCCCCTGGCCACAGGTACCCCTGGCCCAGGGTCTCCCCAGCCCTGGCGTCTTGATATTTTCGACACAGCGTTTCGAACAGCATCTGTTGAGCAGGGACCGGCCGTCCCGCTATTCCTATACTCCTACCATGAAAAGTTCTTAGAACCCCAAGACGATCCCAAAAACAAAGAACAATACTCGTAGAACACAAACCCGGCGTGTGAGGACGAGACAGCCTCGGCCAGAAACGTCCTGACGGTTCGCGCAGACCGCAAAAAGGCTCCTGGGACATTCCTTGGTGGGCCTGTAGGCGAGCCAGGACGCTTCGCAACTGTCGGGTCGGGCGAAAGGGGGGGATAGCAAAGGGGGGGTTTGAGAATCAGCTCACGTAGCTGATTTTCCCGGCGCCTCCCGGCGCCGGAGGCGGCCATGTATCGAGGAATGGGCCCTCGGTGGGGCCGAAACCAGCTGCATGCAGCAAATTTCGTAACCCCCCCTTTCCCAATCCCCCCCTTTCGCCCGGCCCGAGACTGCTTGAGTCCGCGGGCCACCGCTCGCCGCGGCCGAAGTCGGCGCTGGCCCAGGCCCTGGCCACGCGCTCGCCGGCGAAGCGGTCGGTCGGCAGGGCCTCCGAGGGGTCGCTCAGCAGCCAGGCCCAGGCCTCCGCCTGCCGCGGAGGTGCAGGGATCCGAGGCTCGAGGTCTTCGGGCGCTCTCGTCGGATCGAGGCTCGAGGTCCTCCTCCTCCTCCTCCTCCTCCTCCTCCTCCTCCTCCTCCTCCTCCTCCGCTCCTCCTCCTGCTCCTCCTCATCCTCCTCCTCCTCCTCCTCATCCCCTCCCCCTCCTCCTCCTCCTCCTCCTCCTCCTCCTCCTCCTCCTCCTCCTCCTCATCCTCCTCCATCCCTTTTGTTTAGAGGAATACATTATCATTAGCAGTATCGTCATCATCATCATCATCATCATCATCAGCAGCAGCAGCAGCATCATCAACAGCATCATGATCATCATCATCATCATCATCATCATCATCATCATCATCATCATCATCATCATCATCATCATCATTTTCATCATCATCATCATCATCATGATCAGCATCATCATCATCATCATCATCATCATCATCATCATGCTCATCATCATCAGCATCAGCATGATCCTCATCCTCATACTGATCCTCATCACCATCATCATCATCAGCAGCAGCATCATCATCATCATCACCGTCATAATCATCATCGTCAACAGCATCATCATCGACCCACCACCACCACCATCATCATCATCATCATCAGCAGCATCATCATCGTCACCATATCATGAACAGCATCGTCATCATCAGATTCTTCATCTTCAGGAGCGGCAGCATCATCATCATCATCATCATCATCATCATCATCGTCATCGTCATCATCATCGACATCATCATCAGCAGCATCAGCATCAGCCTCTGCACCATCAGCATCATCATCATCATCATCCTCATCATCATCATCATCATCATCATCCTCATTGTCAGCATCATCATCATCATCAACAGCATCAACCTTATCGTCGTCATCATCATCAACAGCATCATCGGCATCATCATGGTCATCACCATCATAAGCATCATCATCATCAGCATCATCATCCTCATCCTCATCTTCCTCCTCATCCTCATCCTCATCCTCCTCCTCCTCATGGTCACCCTCATGATGCTCCGCCTCCTCATCCTCCTCAATCCCTGTTCCTAAAATATAACGTATCATTCCAATCATCATCAGCATCATCATCGTCAGCAGCATCATCATCATTATCATCATCATCATCATCGTCACCATCGTGGTCATCAGCATCAGCATACTCAGCATCATTATCATCATCATCATGATCAGCATCATCATAAGCAACATCAGCATCAGCAGCATCATCATCATACTAAGCATCATCATCATCGTCATCATCATTACCATTATCAGCATTATGATACTTATCATCATCAGCATACTCATCTTCATCAGCATCCTCATCATCATCAGCATCATCAGTATCATCCTCATCCTCATCATCATCCACATCCTTATCCTCCTCATGCTCATCCTCCTCATGCTCCTCCTCCTCCTCATCATCCTCCTCATGCTGGCATCCCCCCTCATCCCCACCCTGGCATGCTCATCCTCATCTCGCCCTCGTCATCCTCCTCCACGCAGGCCTTGAGCCTCCTCCCTCGATCGGAGGCTCAAGGCCCGAGGTTCCGGGTTGTCGGGCGCTCTAGTCGGCACCGGATTGTGGTCCAGGTCCGCGCTCCAGGTTTTGGGGCACTCTCGTCGGTTCTGGGTTGCGTTCCAGGTCCGAGGCTCCAGGTCAGCGGACGGTCTCGTCCGTCCCAGGTCCGAGGCTCCAGGTTGTCGGGCGCTCTCGTCGTTTCTGGGTTGTGTTCCAACTTCGAGGATCCAAGTTGTCGGACTCTCTCGTCGGTTCTGGAATAGGTTCCAGGTCCGATGCTCCAGGTTTTCGGACGTTCTCGTCGGTTCTGGGCTGCGTTCCAGGACGAGGATCCAGGTTTTGGGGTACTCTTGTCGGTTCTGGGTTGCGTTCCAGGTCCGAGGATCCAGGTTTTGGGGCACTCGTGTCGGTTCTGGGTTGTGTTCCAGGTCCGAGGCTGGAGGTTTTCGGACGCTCTCGTGTCGGTTCTGGGTTGTGTTCCAGGTCCGAGGCTCCAGATTATCGGACGCTCTCGTCGGTTCTGGCTTGTGTTCCAGGTCCGAGGCTCCAGGTCATCGGACGCTCTCGTCGACCCCAGGTCCGAGGCTCCAGGTTATCAGACACCCTCGTCGGTTCTTGCTTGTGTTCAGGTCCGAGGCTCCAGATTATCGGACGCCCTCGTCGGTTCTTGCGTGTTTTCCAGGACTGAGGCTCCAGGTTGTCGGAAGCCCTCGTCGGTTCTTGCTTGTGATCCAGGTCCGAGGATCGAGATTCGGGACGCTCTGGTCGGCTCGGGGTTGTGTTCCAGGTCCGAGGCTCCAGATGATCGGACGCCCTCGTCGGTTCTTGCTTGTATTCCAGGTCCGAGGCTCCAGGTTGTCGGCCATCCTCGTCGGTCCTGAGGAGGAGGAGGAGAAGGAGGAGGAGGAGGAGGAGGAGGAGGAGGAGGAAGGTCTCCCAAACAAGCATCGACCCCATCTCCCCCTCGACGCCGCCCCTGGCCTCGGCGGCCTGGCATTCTGGTGCATCCCAGCACGGCAAACGAGCCTCCGGGGAGCAAGCCTCCGTCCTCGATGCTCTGGCGACCCCGCTCGGAAGTGGACAAAGACCCCCCTTCGCAAAATAGAAACCCTTTCGTGCAGACGCCATGGGGACCAAACCCCGCTGGCGCGGGCACGCAGAATGGCGGCCGCAACAGCCTCCCCTGAGATTAGCGAGACAACTGCAAGAGCGCGCATGAATGCGATCAAAGCCCAGACCCCATCTTCCTGCTACACTTTTCGAACGGGCTTGATCTGCGAGAGCCCCAGGGACCGCAACTGGGCGAAAGCAAGGCTCGAAAAGATTGAGACGCCAGGATCTCAGGGCCTCGGGAAGCGACAAAGAGCAAGTCGCCGAACGACTTGGCAGGGTGGGTGTTCTGTCCACCTCCGACACCCCTCCTCTTTTTTCCCGCGGCGAAACGTTGACCGCAGCCTCTGCATGACGATTGTAGGCCACTGGCCACTGACACGTGGCTCGGGGGCAAAGTGGTCCCCAGACGAGCGATGAGTGCCGCACGTCTTCTGCACACTGATGTCATTAGGAAGCACACGACCCTACCTCGCGTTGGACCACCCTCGCTTCCAAAAGATACCAGACGAGACCTAGCTGCCGCCCGCACCGTTCAGGCAGCCTGACGAGGAGGCGCGCGGTATGACTTGTTCTTGCCTAGAAGCGAAAGCGGGGCGGACAATTCACGCTCTGAGTTTTACGATGTCTGCTGTACCAGCCCTGCACTGAACCTGCTGCCTTCGAGGCGCAACGAAACGCTGGCGATCGCGCGAGGCACGTTATGACCTGGCCGCGCGAGGAACGCTGCTCGGCGGACGGAACGCCTGGGGGAGGAGGTGAGAAGGGGCAAGCCTTCTCTGGAATTAAGTCGGGCCTGTCCTCCTACAGGGGGATTTTTGGACGACAAATTATTAATGGTCAAAATCATCCCCCCAAATGGTCAAAAAATGCTAAGAAGATAGGTCCCCAGACTATTTTTGAATCTTCCTCCCTGTAGAGGGACACGCCCGACTTAACTCGAACACGCCACAAGCATAAACTTTTGGCGCTCCGCGCGGATCTCTTGGATCTGCGCTGGACCCCCTCCCTGGCACGCGGAGCGCGCCAGGGAGGGGGTCCAGCGTCGTTGTCGTCTTTGTCATCGTCGTCGTCGTCGGCATAAACATCAACCTTTGGCGCTCCGCGCGGATTTCTTGGATCTGCGCTGGACCCCCTCCCTGGCACGCGGAGCGCGCCAAGGGGCGACACCGGAGGCGCCGCCGGGGGGGGGGACGCAGCGCGGATCCCAGCAATCCGCGCGGGGCGCCAACAGTTTCTGTTTATGGAAGGGGCCTTAGGATACACAAATAAATACACACAAATAGAAATATGCCACATATTTTCCCATATTTTCTGGGTCTTTGTCTTCCCCCCCACTTCCCATATTTTCCCATATTTTCCTGGGAGTCGACGATGAATTGTGTCTGTGTGTTGCTTTTCCTCCTGATCTATGGCGCTTGGTCTTCTTCGATTCTCAGAAGGCGGCGGGGCTTCCCGGAAGCCCTCCGGCCTCCTGAGAAGCCGCCCGCCTTCGAAGGAAGCTCAGAGAATCTCTCAGAAGGCGGGAGGCCATGCGAGCCTTCTGAGAAGGCCCATCCCCCCCTCTCTGACGCCTGGTGGCTTAATTGTGGTCATAGCTCCTCTTTCTGGAGGCCGGTGGGGGCGATCCGGGCACTCCTGGAGCGCTCTCGGCGAGGCGCAGCTGCTGGAACGCATCCCGAGGCTCCAGAACCGCCGAGAACCGGCGAAGACGCCCGGGAACCCCGAGCCTCGAACTTCACCCCCTGGGCGCACCGCCGAATCCTGCATGACGTCTGGGCCTGCCCGGTGCTCCCCGGAGCAGCTCGGAGGGGAGGCTGCCGCCTGCGCGGAGCGAGGGCCTGTCTCCTCGGGCCCCCTCGGCTGGGGCAGCCCAGACGCGCGGATACCGCCACGCCACGTAACCAGAGCTTCGAGGCGAAATTCCAGCGTTCCAGCGGTGGCGACGAGGGCCGCCCAGGAAGCCCCCGTCTCAAGGGGGAAGCGAAGGGGGGGGAGGGTAGCGCTATCACTGCCGATTCCTCCTCTCATCGGCTGCTCCTGCTCCTGCTCCTGCCGTGGCCCGCCGCCGGGTCATGGCCATCGCTCGGACGCCCCTTCCCCTCGCGTTTGTTCGACGCCGCGCGCAAAGCCGCCCGCCCCCGCAAAAATGTCCCAGGATGCTCCCGTGGTCCTCGCCGAGGAGAAGACGCACGCGCCCTAGCGATGCCATGCATCTGGCGCTGCCCACGGTTGAGAAGGGACCGACCGTCCCGGCATTCCTATAGTCCTACGACGACATGTTCTTAGAACCCGACAATGTCCTAAGAACAAGGACAAAAACCATGCTCTCAGAACAAAAGCCCGACGTTACAAACCACGACAGCCCCAACCAGAACTGTTCTGAGAACAGTTCGTGGGAACCACAAAAGGTTCTTAGAACATTGCTCGGTGGGACTATAAGCAGGCCGGGACGCTCCGCCACTGCTTGAGGGGGGGGCCTCGGCGGCATCGCCCTCCCCGGCCGCGGCGGCGACCACCCGCCGTCGCAGGCCTGCCCCGGGCTCGGGCAGGAGGCCTGCCGCGGCCGGAGGGCGCGCTGCGAGGCAGAGCAGGACGGGTCCGGAACGGGGGGGGGGCGCTGCAGCCAGGCCACGGACACTGGCAATCAGTATGAGATTCCACTAAAATGTTAATCATTGGTAGAATCATGCATGTGTTTGCAGATGCTGGTGTTGTAATTATACTTTCATTTAATAATAAAGATGGAACAATAACTATATCTATATATATAATGTTTTTTCCCAAAAGAACCTGCTGCCCCCTCCCGCCCAGCCTGCCCCCCTCCTTTCCGCGCCCCTGGCTCTCCCCCCCCACCCCTTGGACAGAGGGATTTCGTCACGTGATGCGAAAACCCCCCCCTCCCCACCGAATAGCCCTCCTCTCTCCTCCTCTACATCCTCCTTCCCCTACACCTCCTCAGACTCGCATCACGTGACAGATCCAAGTCGCCGACCCCTTGTCCGCGTCGCCCCTCCCCCCCCCCACCCCGCACGCCCGTCCCCACCTCGTCCTCGGGAGTGAGGACGTGGCACTCCTGGCAGGGCACCCGTAGGCCGTTCATATTGTTATTATTAATAGTAGTAGTATGATTATGATTACTACTAATGTAATTCGTGAGAGGATTACTATTCGTAGTAGTAGTAGTAGTAGTAGTAGTAGTAGTAGTAGTAGTAGTAGTAGTAGTAGTAGTAGCCGTAGTAGTCGTAGTAGTCGTAGTAGTCGTAGTAGTCGTAGTAGTAGTAGTAGTAGTAGTAGTAGTAGTAGTAGTAGTAGTAGTAGTAGTAGTAGTAGTAGTAGTAGTAGTAGTAGTAGTAGTAGTGATAGTAGTAGTAGTAGTAATAATATTGGCGGTAGCAGTAGCAGTAGCAGTAGCAGTAGCAGCAGTAGTAGTAGTAGTAGTAGTAGGAGGAGGAGGAGCAGTAGTAGAAGTAGTAGAAGTAGTAGTAGTAGTAGTAGTAGTAGTAGCAACAGTAGTAGCAACAGTAGAAGCAACAGTAGTAGTAAAAGTAGTAGTAGTAGTAGTAGTAGTAGTAGTAGTGGTAGTAGTAGTAGTAGTAGTAGTAGTAGCAGTAGTAGAAGTAGTCGTAGTAGTAGCAGTAGTATTAGTATTAGTAGGATTAGTACTCTTATTGTGAACTATTCGTAAGAGCATTAGTCTTATTACCATTATGATGATTCGCCGTAGTATTATCTCTACGCCTGTAAGCATTCTTTATCGAATTCGTATTACCATAAGTGATAAGTATCATCATGAGTAGTAGCATTAGTGGTAGTAGTAGTAGTAGTAGTAGTAGTAGTAGTAGTAGTAATAGTAGTAGTAGTAGTAGTAGTAGTAGTAGTAGTAGTAGTGGGATGCCTATTACTCTTCTTCTGAAGATTATTACGATTCCTAACTGTTACCATTATTCTTATCATCATCGTTCCTCCTCCTCCTCCTCCTCCTCCTCCTCCTCCTCCTCCTCCTCCTCCTCAATATCTGAGATCTGGCGGCTCTGGGGCATGTCTCGGGCGCCGCGGCCTTCCCGGAGCTCTCCGGGACGCTCCGGGAGCCTCCCGGCACGCTCCGGAACGGATTGACATACCCGTGCCGGCCCCGCTCCCGACAGGGGCAGGGGCACGCACGGCCGGCGTCGAACCGGGGAAGTGGGTCGGGTCGGAACGTGCGTCGAATCGGAGCGCATCGGCTCGGGGTCTGAATCGAATGCTCGCGTCGGGATTTTCGACGAAAAATTAAAGATACCCCAAACAGACTCCAAAAAGGCAAGACAATACTCAAAAAGTCCCCAGACTATTCTTGGGCTATTTTCTGTCTTTTTTGTTTTTCGTCGAAAATCCCCCTGTAGGGCGACACGCCCGACTTAATCGAATGCGCCAGGATGCACGGCAGCTCCATGAGAGTACGCAGCGGGACGCATCGGATCGTCGGGGTATCGATATCGAATCAGATCGATCGGGCCGAAAGGGAGCCCAATGGGAGGGAAGGGGAACGATACAGTCGAAGGTGCTACCATTCGGAACGCCACATGAGGAACGAAGCCCCTACCTGGTCCCAAAGTCGCCTGGGTGCGGGAGGAGCGCTGGAGGAACAATTGTTTTAAGGACCTATAGGGAACAGCGAGCCCCAAGATACCACTGCTCTCCGCACCTTCCAGGGTGCGCTCTGACCGGGACTTCGCGGCGAACCCAGCTCTGGCGACGAGGACCACCCAGGAGCGAGGTAAGGGTAGCCATCGGTCAGAAGAAGTGGGTAGACACATGAAGTAGGACGACGCTGAAAGTAGAGTAAGCGTCCGCCGGCCCCCTGAAGGGAAGGGAAGGCGGACAACCGTTCGACCCTGGAAGTAGGAGGGCGCCTAAAATCCGCCGACCCTGCTGGCGTGTGGAAGATGCTGTTCTGTTTGACTCGACATCCTCGTCGTCGTCGTCGTCGTTGTCGTCTTCGTCGTCGTCGTCGTCGTCGTCGTCGTCGTCGTCGTCGTCGTCATCGTCGTCGTCGGCATAAACATCAATCTTTGGCGCTGCGCGCGGATTTCTTGGATCTGTGCTGGACCCCCCTCTCCCTGGCGGGCGGCGCGCGCCAGGGGCGGCGCAGGAGGCGCCAGCGGGAGGCGCCCAGAGCAGATCCAAGAAATCCGCGCGGAACCGCCGACAAGTTATGTGCATGGCGTTATTTCCTCTTCGGTCTCCGTGGATCTGGCGGGTGGGCCCCAGATCCACGCATCAGGAATGATGGGCCTGTTTTCCACAACCACCACCACCATGCAGTGAGCTGGAGGGGGGAGGAGGTGGAGGACGAGGAGGAGGAGGACGAAGAGGAGAAGGAGGAGGAGGTGGAGGAGGTGGAGGAGGAGGAGGAGAAAGAGGACCCCCTCCCCCTCCAACTTATGGTGGTGGTGGTGGACAACGGGCCAATCGAGGTAAAAAGCAGGCCCATCAAGGAAAACATGAAACCAATGCCGCCCTATGTGGCGACGAACGTCGCCGACGTGGTGCGGAAGCGGGACCCGTGGCTGCCCCGCGCGCCTTCATCCACCGCTTGCGCTTCCTCGAGGAGGCCACCCGTCCCTGTGGCCCTGCTCGGCTGTGAGGCCAGCACCCTCGCAACACCATAAGACGAAGCCAAGACGAGGACACAACCGGATGAGGATACAACCGTAATCTCTGAGGACAGATGACCCTAAACCCTAAACCCTAACCCCTCTCTGGAGGATGTCTCGGACGCCGCAGCCTTCCCAGAGCGTTCCGGGGAGCGCTCGAAGAGCTCTCTGGAACGGATGTGTCCTCGTGTCCCAGCCCCGCCCGATTGTTAGAGGCCGCCTAATTAAATGAGGCCGAGCAGATGGGGTCGGAGGACCGCGTCGCATCGCCGATACATCTCGCGTCGGGCGAAGGGGGGGGATAGCAAAGGGGGGGGTGAGAATCAGCTCACGTAGCTGATTTTCCCGGCGCCTCCCGGCGCCTCCCGGCGCCCATGTATCGAGGAATGGGCCCTGCGGCGGGGCCGAAACCAGCTGCATGCAGCAGATGTCGTAACCCACCCTTTTCCTATCCCCCCTTTCGCTGGGTATCTGGCGCCAATCTGGCAGGCTCAATCTGGCAAACGGGGGCAATCTGGCGAGGGAGCCAACGCGAATCCAGTCTGGCGAATAACCCAAATCCTCCAATATGGCCAGGCCAGATTGGCCCTTGGGGCCCAATCCAGTCTGACAGTCTGGCCTTCGACTACCCAGTTTCGTTCGGCCCGAACATCGACGATGGATCGGCGATGCATCGGAGATGCCTCGGCGACACCAGCGGTGCTTCGGCGCCTTCGGCGCTCTCCATCGCGCCGCATCGCCGGTGCATCGGCGATGCGGCGCGATCCTCTGACCCCGTCCGCTCCGACCCCATCTGGGAGGCCTAGAATCTGGGACCCCCTGGTGCCCCCAGGGCCTCGCGAGAGGGTGCCCTGGAGGCCCTGGGGGCAGGATGGCCAAGGATCGAATCGGGACACCGCATCGGCAAGCAGAGCGGCAGGAACCGGCAAGCAGATCGGCAGGAATCGGACGACCACAGATGGAATTGGGACACGACGACGACTGTGCCGACGACGACGACGACGACGACGACGACGACGACGACGACGGCGGCGACTATGCCGCCGACGACGACGACGACGACGACGACGACGACGCGCGCGCTGCCGGCGCTCTGCCAGGCGGCGTGCGCGCCGCCGGCCTCTGGGGGTGCGCCCGGCCGGAAGCTCGAGGAGGCCCGTGCGGGCCATCTCCGCCTGCAGCTCCACCCAGTCCTGGCCGGAAGGCGCCGGCCGCCCCGCGCCGAGCGCGCCGCACGACGGGCTCCCTTCTCCTGCCTCCTGCCTCCCTCCTCCCTCGTCCCGCCTCCCTCCCTCCTCCCCCTCCCCCCTCCTCCTCCCCCCCCCCCCCCCTCCTCCTCCTCCTCCTCCTCCTCCCTCCCTCCTCCTCCTCCTCCTCCTTCCTCCTCCTCCGTCCTCCTCCTCCTCCTCCTCCTCCTCCTCCTCCTCCTCCTCCTCCTCCTCCTCCTCCTCCTCCTCCTCCGCCTCCGCCTCCTCCTCCTCGCCTCCTCCTCCTCCTCCTCCCCTCCTCCTCCTCCTCCTCCTCCTCCTCCTCCTCCCACTCCCACTCCCACTCCCACTCCCACTCCCACTCCCACTCCCCCTCCCCCTCCTCCTGCTAACGCCGCCGCCGCGCAGTCAGCGGAAGGGGGCTGCCTTGGCGGCGTGCAAAGAGGGGTACGGGGAAGGGGAAGGCTTCTTAGAAGGAGCCTGCTTCTTAATGGCGCGGGCGCTTCATCTACAGAAAACGCCCGCGCCTTTTAAGAAGCAAGACTGCTCCTACCCCGGTTAACCTCGCGAAAAACACTTTCATGTGTAGCCGACTGGCCCCGGGACCGTCAAAACGCAAGTCTGTCGGGGATCTTCTGACCCGGGTCAATCCAGACCCGGGTCAGCAGGAAACCAAAAATTGCAACGCAGAACAAAAACTGCAACGCAGGTCCTCGCAAACCCGGGTCAGCCAATATGCGCGGCCGCCCTCGCGGCCACGAGCGGCTCGCTAACCCGGGTCAGCCAGAGGGGGTCTTCGCAGGATCCTGCAGGATCTGGTGCCCTGGTTGACCCATTTTGCGTTGACCCCCGTCTCGAGGCTCCCGAATCTGGATGGACAACCAATTCCCGGGGGTCAGCGTTGTGAGCAAAAACATCACTGCAAATGTCTGCGCCCGGAGGCTGGTGAGCGCGCCCCCCCCGTCCACATCCCGTCGCATTGTGCGGCCATGGATGCTGCAAGCACCGATCCCTCGCGAAGACAGAGGAAAAAGGAGGGGGGGGAGCGAAGAGAATCCGCGGGCCCCCTTGCAGGGCCACCAGGCTGCGAGGATGACGATTGCAGCTCCCTGTTCCAGTTGCAGCTCCCAGTCTCCACTGTTACAGTCCTCTTTTCTGTTTCCTTCCAGAAACCATTGAAAATTAAAAAATGTTCGCGTCCCCGCAGCCACAATCCCCTATGAATTATGTTATGATGGCGTCCCCGAAGCAATAAACCTTCTGTACATTACACAACGTTTGCGTCCCCGACGCCATAAACTGTTGTAAATGTGCCAATCGTCGAATCCCCGAGGCCAGAAACCTGCGTCGATTACTCAATAGTTGCACGATCGAGGCCGTAAGCCCTCGTAAATTGCAAAATACTCGCGTCCCCGAACGCATCCAACCTCGGACAGTACGCAATAGTCGCGTCCTCGAGGCCATAAGCCCTTTTTTGTAAATTACGTGTTATCCGCTATCCCAACACAAGTCTGGCAAATCCCATTCTAAGAGAGGGGGGCCGACGGCATGGGGGCGAAGCCCTTACGAATATGGAGGAGCGAGGACCGCCCCCACAAAAAATCGGGAAGCGGGCGATGTTCAAGCCACCCCAGAAGCCTTCTCGAGGGGGGCTAGGGGGGGGGAGGGAGGAGGGGAAGAGGGAGGACGGAGAAAGGAACAGGATGGAGGAGGAAGAGGACGGAGAGGATGAGGATAAGCTAGGTGCGCTCGCGCCAAGACTGACATCCGATCCCTCCCCCCCATCCTTTCCCATTGCGCTGATGTTTGTTCATCCGCGGACGCGTGTCATAGCCGACATGACATGGAACGCCACAGAAGACCCCATCGTATCATGCGGAAACGGAGAAGGGGAACTTGTGGGACCTGTGCGACCTGGAGGACTTCCGTGGCCAGTGTGGCAAGTGAGACGTGCGACACCTGTGGGGCATGCGGGACCTGTGAAAACTGTGAGAGTTGTGAGACCTGCGAGGCTTGTCCCTGGGACCTGTCGGACCTGCGGGGCATGCGGGACCTGCGACGCCGCCTTTCGGATTTGTGGGACCTCTGGAGCCTGCGAGAACGGTCGCCGGACTTGTGGGACCTGCGACGCTTGTGGGTTTTGTGGGACCTGTGGTGCCTGTCGCGATTGCGAGACCTGCGAAACAGATGGACAGCCAGTTCGCGCAAATCCAGCGTCGGAGAAAAAAACATAACAAATCCGTCAGGCAAGGTGGAACACACGCAACGCCGCGCGAGTGCAGGGCAGCGGAAAAAGCGACGGGCCACTACGCGGACAGCGCAAGTGGGACGAAGACAGAACGAACGAAAGGAGAAGCAAAACAGGAGCGAGGAAGAGCACGAGCGGACAGGAGGGGAAACGAGGCGAAACGGAAGAGAGGGCAAGCCGCGGCTCATGCTCACACCAGGTGGGAGACGACCGTCCCTTGCCGAACAGCTGAAATTTGAAGTAAGGCTGACCCAGGCTGGTGGGGATACGCGACGCATCTAGAATTTTTGCAATTTCAACAGGCTTGCGCCGACAGCATGCCTTAGCGAGGAGGGGAGGGAAGAAAGAGATGGTCACCGGGAACCCAACGGGTACTGATACCGCTACTCCCCGGCCCTCTCCTGCAGTGCGTTTTGACCCGGACTTCGATGCGAATCCGGCGGTGGCCACGAGTGCCACCCAGGAAGCCCAGAAAAGAAAAGACGCGCCGAGGGTAGCGGTGCGGGTACATTTGTCTCGCCCCAACGCCCACCCAGGAAGTCCTCCGCAAACCCGAGAGGCTTCGAGCCCGCCGCTCGTTGCCGGCCGATCTCGGGCTGTCGCGGGGGGGCGTCGCCCGCGACCGCGCCGGCGGCCACCCTTGGGCACCGGGAGTGGGCCTCTGGGCGGCACCGTGGGCGGAGGAGGGACGGGGGGAAGAGAGAGGAGAAGGTGGATGGGGGGAGGAGTCCCGGGGAGGAGGAAAGGGAACGGAGGGGGAGGGAGGGGGAGGAGGAGGAGGAGGAGGAGGAGGAGGAGGAGGAGGAGGAGGAGGAAGAGGAGGAGGAGCCGGAGGAGGAGGGGGAGGAGAGAGGAGGAGGAGGAGGAGGAGGGGGGAGGAGGAGGAGGAGGAAGAGAGGAGGAGGGGAGGGAGATGAGGGTGGGCGAGAGGGCGAGGACGAAAGAGAAAGAGAAGGTGAAGGATGTTCGTAGAGAGGGAGGATGAGGAAAAGGTGGAGGGGGGGTATGCTGTGCAAGGTTACCACGACGGTGAACCTCCACGCATATGGTAAACACTACGCACAAGACGGCGCGCACAGTGTGGGTAATGACTTGCATGGGAGCTCCTGGAATCCAGAGCGTGGAGCAGCACGACGGCTAGCAGGCTCGCAAACGTCGGAGCCTGAATCTGCACTTGACCGTAGCACGCTGCGTACAAATCCGGTCCCTGGCGCACCGCGGTTTCCGATGGCATTGCTGCTCTTCGCCGATTTGCTGACCTTCTCTTCGGATCATGAGGCCATTGGCTTCCGATGGCCTGCCCTCCGCCACTTCGAAGGCCAGAGGTCCGAGGGAGAGGCGGGGGGCGAAGGAGAAGGAGGAGGAGGAGGAGGAGGAGGAGGAGGACGGGGAGGAGGAGGAAGCAAAAGGCGGAGCGACGTCCACACATCAGACCGTCCCCGGCCCGACCTTCTTCTTTCCCACGTTTTGTGTCCCCTGTCCCCTCCTTGCGGCCGCAGGCAGGCGCGGCGCGCATCGACAGCCTGCGACCTCGCACCGGACGCCAGAGCCGAACGCCAGCAACTCTGGTCCCACTGGCGACCAGCCGTTCGCAGGAGGACGAGGGGCGTCTCCCATCGACGCTGGTGCCGCGTCGCCGCCTCTGCCGTTTCTCCCTCTGGCCCCTTCCCCTCGGGGCAGGGCGCAGGGGCTTCGAGGGTCTCGAGCGCCAGCGGATGCGATCAGCAGCCTCGAGTCTTGGGGAGGAGGAAACGCTGAAGGTGCCCTGAGACACACACACACACACACAAACACACACACACACATACATGGATATAATATATATATATATATATATATATATATATATATATATATACATATATATATACACACACACAAAAAAAAAGGATTCCCCATACTTTCCCATATTTTCTGGGTTGTTGTCTTCCCCCCCACTTCCCATATTTTTCCACATTTTCCTGGGAATCGACGATGAATTGTGTCTGTGTGTTTTTCCCCTCCTGATGCGCGACGATCAAAAACCGAGTTTTAAGCGAGAGGACGTCGCGACCTTACGGGGTGGCCTACGCGAGCCTCCCGCGCAGCATGCCCTGCGCGGGGAGCTTACGCGCCAATGCCGGCGCAGTCGAGCCCGCCGCCTTGCGCCGCTCAGAGGGACGGAAGGCAGGAAGGAGCTGACGAGGCGAGGAGGCCGGAGACGCCACTCGGGTCCCCAGCAGCCGTCCAGGGCGCTCCGCACACCCCCGGGAGTGCCCGCGACGAGGCGCACCTGGCCGACAAAACACCCCAGTCCCCCCCAAAACCACGGCAGACACCCGAGAACACCCACTAAACGAGAACATCAGAATTATTCACTGCGTGGGGATCCCCATATGTGCATCTCCTTGCTGGCGCTCCCTTGGTGGTGGGACTCGGTGAGGACGAATCTGGATTTAAGTGTGACTGAGCTG
>CAUYUJ010022684.1:55000-64421 GCA_963575745.1 Prorocentrum cordatum | reverse complement strand
GAGGAGGAGGAGGAGGAGGAGGAGGAGAAAGGGAAGAGAAGGGAAGACATCCACAGCTCAGACCGTCTCCGACCCGACCTTCTTCACAGCGCGCATGTCCTTGCCGCAGCGGATGTGGATCTGCTCCTCCAGCGCGGTGGCCTCCAGCCTAGCCGGGAGAGGCCGCCGGCTTGGCCCCCCCCCCTTCCATCACCGGCTGCAGCACCACGTTCTCTGGAGTCGCTTGCCTCGTCAGGGTACGCGTGCCAGCTTTCGCGCCCCTGCCCGTCAACAGCACTGCGCCCCCCCTTTCTCGGCTCCTGGCGGCACTGCAACTTCCAGGTTTGCTGCCCAGAACACCCAAGGTGGCACTGCGCCTGTGCCACGCTCGAAAAGAAACTTGCTGAGGAGGACAATGAGGAGAAGGAGGAAGAGGAGGAGGAGGTGGAGGAGGAGGAGGACGAGGAGGAGGAGGAGGAGGAGGGCGGCGAGATGGAGGAGGAGGAGGAGGAGGAGGAGGAGGAGGAGGAGGAGGAGGAGGAGGAGGGCGGCGAGATGGAGGAAGAGGAGGAGGGGGAGGGCGACGCGAGGGAGGAGGATATACAGTGCATGTTCACACAGCGGCATAACTTGCTCATGCAGTGCATGCTGCGTGCGCCCACGAACTCGCATCTACCTACCACGGATATCGAAGACGCCTACGATGAATCACCGCCGCCTTCTGCCTTTTGGTGCATGCGCCTATGTGGCCGAGGTTAGGGCTAGAACTTGGACAGGCTACCGCTAACTTCGGGGAACACGTGAGGAAGAGTAAAACGAGGAGAAGAAGGAAGAGCAGGGAGTACGTAGGAGGAGCAGAGGGAGGAAGAAAACAAGGAGGCGGGAAGAGAGGAGGAGCAGTCGTCTTGGCAGCCTCTTGGGGCACGTTTGGGGTTTATTGGGAGCTTCCTGGGGGGCTCTTGGGGGTTCTCCTTGTGCCGTTTGGGGGCCTTTGGGGGCTTGATCGGAGGTTAGTTGGCCGTCTCAGGGTGTTCCTGGGCCGTCGGGGGCCATTTGGGTGGCCTCTCTGGATCGTCTTAGGGCCTTGCAGGCCTTTCAGGGTCGTCTTGGAAGCCAGTTTGGGCGTCTTGAAAGTCTCTTCGGCCATTTTGGGCCGTCCTCTGGGCCGTCCTGGGGCCACATTGGAAGCCTTTTGGGCGCTCGGGGGGCGATATTGGAAGCCGTCTTGGGGGGCCGTCGTAAAGCCGAACACAAGCAAATGCCAATAGCTGTCGCACACTAAAGGACAATCAATGATTTTGCCTTCTTCGGGCCGTCCTGGAGGATCAAGGAACCTCTTGGAGGCCTCTCGGGTGAATCCTGTGTAGTTCTTAATGCATCTCGGGGCCATACTGGGCTCTCGTGAGGCCGTCTTGGAGGTATCTTGGAAGTCATCTTGGGCCATCTTAGCCGTCTGGGGGGCTATCTTGGGGCCATCTTGGAGGGACAGACCGATGGACTGTACAAGTCTCAGAGCCTTCTGGGTGGCCAGCGAACTGGACCGAAGCCCCAGGGGGAGTTCTGAAACAACTAGACCGCTTGACGTTCGGCACGCCAGGCACGCCTGTGGCAAGACCACATGGGGCGGCAGATCGAAGACGCCTACGGCGAATCACCGCCGCCCCCTTCCTTTTCAGGAGGCGCCTATGTGGCCAAAAGCTTGGCCCCAGGACGGCCCAAGGTATCGGACTATGTATTCACCCAGCCGCTCTGAAGCTTCTTCGGGGAACGCTTGGAGAAGGAGGACGGTGAAAATCAGGAGGATGAGGAGGGAGAGGAGGAGAAGGAGGAGGAGAAAGAGGAGGAGGAGGAGGAGGAGGAGGAGGAAGAAGAGGTGGAGGTGGAGGTGGAGGAGGAAGATGAGGAGGAGGAGGAGGACGAGGAGGAGGAGGAGGAGGAGGAGGAGGAAGTGGAGGAGGAGACATCTCGGGAGCCTCTTGGGGCACTCTCGGGGCCTCCTGGGAGCTTTTCGGGGATCGTTTGGAAACCTATTGGGGCCTTCTTGGGCCTCTTTGCGTCCATTGGGGGTTTCTTCGAAGAATGTTTGGTCGTCTTAGGCGTCCTTGGGCCGTCGGAAGCCGCCTCGGGGACCTTTCTGGGCCGCCTTGGGGCCCTGTTGCGGCTCCTCAGGGCCGTCTCGGAGGCCATCTTGGGCGTCTTGGAAGCTTCTTGGGACCACGTTGGTCCTTTGGGGGCCCTCTTGGGGGCCTCTTGGGGGCCTCTTGGGTTGTTTTGGGGCCATCTTGGAGGCCTCGTGGGCGCTCTGTGGGCGATCTTTGGGGCTCTTGGGCCGTCGGACGGCCGAACAGTTGCAAGGATCGGCATTCTTCAAAAGCGGAATGAACATCGATGATTTTGGCCACTTCGGGCTTTCCTGGAGGATCTCTTGGAGACTTTTTGGGTCGTCTTGGAGGCCTCTTGGACGCTTCTTGGGCCGTCCTGAAGGCTTCTTGGGCGGACTTGGAGGCATCTTTTACCCTCTTGGGTTGTCTCTTGGAGGCCATTTGCCCATCCTATGATGTCCGCTGGAGGGGGCCGTCTTGGGCCATCTTGAGGCCATCTTCGGCCGTCTTGGGTGCACACTGGGTGCATCTTGGAGTCATCTTGGGATATTTTTGGGTGATGTTGGCAGTCTTGGAGGCGTCTTGGGACCACCTTGGAGGCCATCTTGGGCCATCTTGATCGTCTTGGAGGCGATTGGGGCAACGAGAGATGAATTTCTTGTCGCTTTCTGGGTGGCCAGCGCATTGTGCAGAAGCCTCAGGGGGAGTTCCAAAATAAGCAAGACCATCTGAAGTCTAGCAGGCCAGGCACCCATATGGCAAGACCACAGGGGGCGGCACATCGAAGACGCCCACGGCGAATCACCGCCGCCCCCTGCCTTTGAGGATACGCCTATGTGGCCAAACTTTTAGGCCAAGGTTGTCCACACTATTGGACCATGCGTTCCCCCAGCCATTGTGGAAATCTTTCGAGGAACACGTGAGGGAGGAAGAGGATGACGAGGAGAGGAAGGGCCAAGGAAGATGACGAGAAGGATGAGGAGACCTTGTGGGAGCCTATTGGGTCATTCTTGCGGCCTCCTGGGAGCTTCCTGGGGGCCACCTGGATGCCTCTTGGGGGCCTCTGGGGACTTCTTGGGGCCTCTTTGACCGTCGAAGGGCGTTCCTGGCCCGTCTGACGCGGGAGCCGTCTTGGGGGCCTCTCTGGACCATCTTGGGGCCCTCTTGGGGCTCCGCAGGGCCGTCACGGAGGCCATCTTGGGCGTTTTGGAGGCCTCTTGGGCCGTCGTGGGGGCCTCTTTGGCCGTCCGAAGGCTTTCCTGGCCCGTCGGACGCCTTCTTGGGGGCCTCTCTGAACCGACCGGGGGTCCTCTTGGGGCGCTTCAGGCCCGTTTGGAGGCCATCATGGACGTCTTGGAGGCCTCTTGGGCCGTCTTGAGGCCGTCTTGAGGCCCTCTTGCGGTCGTCTTGGAGGCTTCCTGGGCCGTTCCCCAGAGCCTCAAGACATTTGCCTTGCGATACCGCATTTTTGAATATCGTCTTCGGTGGAGCTCCTTAGGGGGGCACGAGCCGCGTGACGGGTGTGCCAAAGTGGAATGGCGGCGGCACGCGGGCGCTGCCGCTGGGGCCTTCGGTGGAGCTCCCTACAAGGCCTTCGCCGTGGCTCCCTCTGTCCGTGATCTGTTCGACGGGGCGTGGCGAGAAAAGTCAGACCGTCCAAAAATGTCATCCCCTCTGTCTCTCCCTCTGTGCCCGCGCGCTCCAGAGCCCAAGGCTGCGGGCGCAGCGCAGCGCGGAGTCCCCGCGACGAGCGCCGGTCGCCCCGAAGGGGTCCCAGCGACATGCGCGGGTCGTCCGCTGCGCGGAGCAAAGAGAGCTACCTGGCTGGCTGATAGCGGGCCAGGCTCTGGCCGCTGGGCAAAGCGACGACGGGCGCGCGAGGCGCTGGGCAGAGCGCAGCGCGGAGTCCCCGCGACGCGCGCTGCTCGCCCCGAGGGGGTCCCAGCGACGCGCGCGGGTCGCCCGCGGTGCGAGGCCCAGCAATTGGACAATCGAGAAGAGGCGCGGCTGGGGCGGGCCGCTCCTCAGGTCAAGCCTCGCGGGTAAATTCGGTGATACCCAACCTCCTGGCGATGGCCGTCGCCTCCGTTCTGCACCGCTTCGTGCGCGCAGCAAACTGCCTCACCTTCTTCTGCAAGCTCTCCGGCGGCCCTGCTGGGCGGCGCCCGCATGAACAGGAGGTCCTCGTGGCGTGTGGCGCGCGACAGCAGCGCGTTGAGCTCCAGCCAGCAGTCGTCGTCCTCTTTCCTGCCGTTCCCGACCTCGTGGCGGCCGCAGTCCAGGGTCACCCCTAGGCGACGTCGGCCGGGGGGGCCACGAAACGCCGCGTTGGGCGCAGGAACCGCATGCGGACTCCGCCAGTGGGACCTTCGGTGGAGCTCCCTGTGGGGCCACGAAGCGTTGTGCGGAGCGCAGGAAGCGCATGCGGACTGCGCCATTGAGACCTTCGGTGGAGCTCCTTTTGGTGCCACGAAGCGTTGCAGTGGGCGCAAAAACCACGTGCTAGTTCCACCAGTGGGACCTTCGGTGGAGCTCCAGAGGGGGCCACGAAACACCGCACTGGGCGCAGGAACCGCATGCGGACTGCGCCACTGGAACTTCCGGCGGAGCTCCCTATGGGGCCGCGACACGTTGTACTTGGCGCAGGAGCCGCATACGGACTGCGCCAGTGGGCCCTTCGGTCGAGCTCCGTATGGGGCCACGAAGCACCGTACGGGGTGCAGGAACGGCATGCGAGCTCCGCCAGTGGGACCTTCGGTGGAGATCCTTGTGGGACCACGAAGCGTTGTATAGGGCGTTGGAAACGCATTGATGATGATGCTGGTGATGATGATGGCGATTATGATGAGGATGTTCATGATCATGGTGATGATGATGATGCTGGTGATGGCGATGATGAGAATAGGATGAGCATGCGGATGATGATGTTGATTATAATGATGATGATGATGATGACAATGGGAGAAAGGAGAGAGGGGAGGAGGAGGAGGAGAGGAGAGGAACGCGGGGCACTGTCTTTTCATAACGAGGATTCTACACCACAGGAGGGACAAATCATCAGGCGTCTAGCGCGCCGGGCACCCATGTGATAAATCAACATGGGGCGTCGGATCGTAGACGCTTACGGCGAATCACGGCTGCCCCTTCTCTTGTGGAATCGCGCATGTGGCCGAATGTTGTGGCCAGAGCTCTGCCAAGCTATCGGATCATGCGTTCCTCCAGCCATTGTTGAAATCCTTCGGGAAATACGTGGGGGAGACAAAACAAATCGGAGGAGAAGGAGACAACATAGAGGAGGAAAAATATGATGATGCTGATTTTTTATGATTGTTGTGTTGCTTTTGGTTTTGTTGTTTTTTTTTGTTGTTTGATTTTTTTTTTTGATGATGATGATGATGAGAGGAGGAGGAGGAGGCAGGAGGAGGAGGAGGAGGGAGGAGGAGGGTGGAGGTGGAGGAGGCGTGAGGGAGGCGGAGGAGGCGGAGAGAGGAGGACGCGAGGAGGAGGAGGGAGGAGGATGGAGGAGGAGGAGAGGAGGACGGGAGAGGGAGGAGGGAGGAGGGTAGGAGGGAGGAGGAAGGTGGGAGGAGGGAGGGGGAGGAGGGAGGATGGGTGGAGGGAGGGAGGAGGGAGGAGGGAGGGAGGGAGGGGGGAGGAGGGTGGAGGGAGGAGGGAGGAAGATGAGGAAGAGGAGGGGGAGGAAGGGGAGGCGGAGGAGGCGGAGGAGGCGGAGGAGGCGGAGGAGGCGGAGGAGGAGGAGGAGGAGGAGGAGGAGGAGGAGGAGGAGGAGGAGGATGCACGAGCCTCAGGAGGAGCCGGTGCCGACCCTCCCGCCGCGGGGGGCCTGGTCTCCACCTGAGGAGCCAGACCCCCCGACCGTGAACTGCATGCAGTCGACGGCTTTCCCCGGAACGGGGGCCCTGCGCCGTGCGGCTGCCTAGGGCCCCCGGCCGCGAGGCCGAGCGCGACGGGCATACCGATGCCGACGCCCAGCTCGCCTGTCACGTGCCCGAGCCGCGACCTGCGCGGGGGCCGTCGTACGCGGTCAGCATCTCCTCGAAGTTGCTGGCCATTGCGATCAGCTCGTCGCGGTCGAACGGGATCTCGGGCACCTTGGGGAGCCTCGCGCGCGTCGCCAGGCTGCGGACGAGATTCCGAAGCTGCCAGATCTCCAATCCAGCGTGCCTGCTCTTGCCAAAGTGCTCGCCGCCCTTGCCCGTGTTCTTGCCCTTGCCCTCGCGCGAGGCCGCGCTGGATGGCGGGCGGCTCCGCTGCACCAACAGCAGAGCATCAGCCCAGCTGTCGTCCTCCAGCATCGGCACGGGCGATGGATCGGGAGCCGCAGCGCCCCGCACGGCACCCTCCGCCGCCCCGCCCCCGTCGTCGACCACCTCCATGTCGAGCGGCGCCATGTCCGCGGCTGCTCCTCGGCCTCGTCCGCGCGGGCGGCGCCGCCGCCGCGGGGCGGCGGGTGGCGCGGCCGCCTCCGCAGGCGGGGCGGGAGCAGGCGGCGGCGCCGCCAGCACGGCCACGGCCGTGCGGAGGAGGCCCTCAGCCGCGCGCAGCAGGCGCACCGCGTCGCGGCCGCCTGCGGGGGCGCGGGCCGCCAGCCCAGCGGCGGCGTGGACCGCGAGGAGCGCGCCGCGCGCGCCCTCGAGCGGTGCCGCGCGGGCAGCCATCGCCGTACCAGGCGTCGGCGCGTCGGCGGCGGGGCCAGCAGCGAGCGCGCGTGAGCCAAAATGGTACTGAGCCAAAATGGTACTTGGAGGGAGGAGGGGGAGGGGAGGAGGGAGGTGGGAGGGGGAGGAGGGAGGATAGGAGGGAGGAGGGAGGGGAGGGGAGGAGGAGAAGGAGGGAGGAGGAGGAGGAGGAGGAGGAGGAGGAGGAGGAGGAACTATGAGGAATGAGGAACATGTGGGTGGGCGAGGATGGAGGAGATCGAGGAGGAGGAGGAGGGTGAGGAGGGCGAGCAGGGGTGAGGAGGAAGAGGAGGAGGAGGAGGAGGGGAGGAGGAGGAGGAGGAAAAGGCGGAGGAATAGGAAAAGGAAAAGGAGGAGGAAAAGGAGGAGGGGGAGATGGATGCCTTCCTACTTCGAGGGTCGAGCGGTGTCCCCGCCTCCCGCCTCTTCAGGGGGCGGGCGGGAACCCAATCTACCTCCAATGCCTTCCTCCTTCACGGTCCCACCCACGTCTTCCGACCGCCGGGTGTGGAGGGGCGCTCGGGGGCCCGTCGGCTGCCTCAGGGGTCCTCCTGGGGCGGGGGGCTCGAAGTGTCGGCTCGGGTTGCCCTCAGGGGCCCTTCCTGGGGCCGGCCTCGGGACGTCTGGTTGACTTTCTGGGCCGCCCTGGGGCCCTGTTGGGAGGAGGAGGAGGAGGAGGAGGAGGAGGAGGAGGAGGAGGAGGAGGAGGAGGAGGAGGAGGAGGAGGAGGAGGAGGGGGAGGGGGGAGGAGGGGGAGGGGGAGGAGGGGGAGGAGGGGGAGGAGGATGGAAGCCCTCTTCGGCACTTTCTTGGGCCGTGTGGGGGCGATCTCAGAGGCTTTTCTTGGGCCGCCGAGGGCGGCCGAAGAGACCCGAGGGGGCGCTGCGCCCACGCCTTTTTGTCAGGCCTTTTTGTGAGATCACCTCCTCCTCCTCCTCTTCCTCTTCCTCCTCCTCCGCCTCCGCCTCCGCCTCCTTCTCCTCCTCCTCCGCCTCCTCCTCCTCCTCATCATCATCATCATCATCATTATCATCATCATCATCATCATCATCATCATCATTATTATCATCATCATCATCGGGGTTCTGCTCGGGGCCCTCTCGGACCGTCTCGGGGGTCTCTTGGGGGCCCTTTTTGTTGCCCGTGCCGGGGCCCGCGTGGCTCGGGCAAAGGAACTGGGGACAGCGCCCGCGCACGCGGCAGGCACGGAGGAAGCCCCGGAAAGTTGGGAATTTTGAGCGGGGCTTCTTCAGCGTGCTCTCACTGAGGACTGGAGGCTCGAAGGACTTGAGGACACTCCAGATCATGCCTCAGTACACGATGGCGTGTACCATGCGGTAGCTTACGGAACGAGGAGGAGGGCGGCACGTCTTGTCTGCCTAGTTCTTTTTCCTTGCTCCTTTGGAGATGGGTGAAACGAGTAGACGCTTCAGAATGTCAAACATTCAAACTTGCGGGTTAACTCGTTCGGTCTTGGCAAAATGGTTCTGGGGCATGCCGCGTGAGACATCCTCGACCAAACAGATCGAAATGGTGGGCTGGCTGGCTGGCTGGGTGGCTGGATGCCAGGTCAAACAAACGTCTGGAGTGGTTGGGTGGTTGGGTGGTTGTTTGGCCAGTTGGTTGGTTGATTGGTCGATTGGTTCGTTGTCTGGTTGGCTGGTTTGCTGGTCGGTTGGTTGGTTGGTTTGTTGGTTGGGTGGTTGTTCGGTTGGTTGGTCGGTTGGTTGGTCGCGCATTCTGCACCAACTCTACCGCCTAAGCCCGAACCCGAGCACTGCAGCTTAACCTCCATCCCTAACACCCTAACCCTATCTCTGAGCACACACCCTAAGCAGAAACCCTACCCCTGACACCTATCTCGTAACCCTATCCCTCATCACAATTGAAACGCTGAGCTTGAAACCGTGCAACTCTACCTTTTCCGGCATGTGGTAGCGCAAGGGAGCTGAACACATACAACACATCTACGCTGCACGTCACGTGGGCACCGCAGCAGTGGAGCACTTACTCTTTAATAATATCCGTCATGCTGGAAAGCCGGCGGGCAGAACACATTCCTTTCCATTGCGCCCGCAGCGCGGCAATATAGGGGGGCCAAATACATGCCAGTCTATGTGTTTCGTCACGCGGCATCGCAGTTGGGCGAGACAAGTATTCCATTATAGTCGTCACGTAGATTTCGCTGCTGGCAGCCCAGAGACAAGAAGCTCAACCTTGGATCAATGATTCCATGGGGCTTTCAGTGTTGAGTGTCTTGCAACTTTTTTCTCGCCTTCTCGTCCCCCGGAGAGGGCGAAGCGGAGCTGGGAATGTAACGAAGAGAAGGCGGGGCCGGTCAGGGGTCTCGGGAGGCTGCAAGGCAGGACAGCTGCGTCGGGATCGCGGCGCTTCTCCGAGCGCTAGTTCTTCCTCCCACAACTTCCCGATCGTGATCGCGATATATATATATATATATATATATAGGCGGCCTGGGATGTCGAGCATTTGTCATTTGAAGTCCATGGGCTCGTGCCCACGTTATGTTACACTGTCCGCGGAATCGACGCAGGGGCGACGTGGTCCGACGTGCCGCGGCTGGACCGTCTCCTGCCGTCTTCGAAGATGCGCTGGATGGTCATTTGTGACCACACTGTCGCT
>CAUYUJ010022684.1:30000-50000 GCA_963575745.1 Prorocentrum cordatum | reverse complement strand
GCTCCCGCGTCGTCGTACGGGTCTGAGGTGTTGGGGTTCTCGGAAGCTGAGATCAACACGGTGCGAAGGACTCAAGCTCGAAGGTTGCCCCCGTCTCACGGTGGGACAAGTGCGACTGCGAAGCTTGTGCTGTATGGAGAGTGGGACACTCGGGCAGCAGTTGGTCCTGCGCTTCAGTGGTGTCGAATGCTTTGGAATTCCCAGGTCAATCCCACTCGTTCCCTGGTTCCCTTCCAGGAGCTGCTTCAACTTTGGAAGCAGGCCAAGGCCAGCGATGCTGGCGATTGGAAGTCCAGCCGTGGCCCCTTGTCTCGTGCCACGTTGTCGGCTCGTCGTGCTGGCTGGAAAGTGGTGTCAGGAACGCAGTGGATCGACCATTGGGGGTGCACCGTAGATATAAGCAAGACCCCGCCTCGCCTCCTCCTCGACCTTTTGAGAGAGGGTTTGCAGCGCGAGGCTGAGTTTCGTTTTGCACGCAAGCTTGGACATGTGCAGGGCATACGTGCTACGTTCGACCTTGTGCGAAATTGCATGTGTACGCGCAGCAAGCATCACACTCGGCAGCACCAGTTCCTCCTTTTGTCCTGCGCCACGGATGCGATTTGGACCGAGGCTCGTGCGTGTGATGCTGGTTACTTAACAGATGGCGCGTGTGTGTGCGGCCAGCGTGACACGTTGCACCATAGGCTGTGCACTTGCGAGCGCCTAGAGGTTGTGGGGGCCCGACGAGAGCTCGAGATCCCGTCGGAAATTTTAGAGGAGGGGGCACACAGCGATGATCCTGTGTTCACCCGTGGCCTTTTCACGTTCTCTGATGACGATGTGCCCCCTCCTGCCTCGCACTCTCATCGTGATATCCTCGACGGCGCAGGAGCCATTTTGAATATGCAGCCTGAGGATCTCGTGACGCTCGCAGGAGATGTGGTGGAGTTGGAGATGGCGTCGGACGGGAGCTGCACGAAGCAGGCCCTTCGCTGTCTCCACCGCGCTTCGTGGGCGATCGCGCTCATGGAGCCAGGCAGCGAGTCTCTCTTGGCCATCCTCAGGGGTATTGTGCCTGGTGGTCTCCCCCAAACTCTTGCTATGGCCGAACATGCGGGGGCGGCCCTAGTCGGGCAGGTAGCAGATCGTCCCACTTCCCTGGCCTGGGGTGTAAAGCTGTGATATGTCAGACCCAGAGGCCACTGTGGAAACAACTTGCTGGTTCCAATACATATGCTGGTGCGAGGCGGTTTGCCCATGAACCAGCAGGCGCGGAGTTCCTGTCGACCTTCCATGTAAAGGCCCATCGTGGGTTGTCTGCTCTCGAGGAGTTTGAAGGCGACGATCGCAGGTTTGGTTTCGCGAATCGCGCTGTGGATGAGCACGCAAAGAAGGCCCTCGAGGGCCACCCGCGGCCCCTGCCCACGTTTTTGGACCGCGTTGAGTTGTATCAGAAGCGAGCTGATGCGTTCATAAAGCTTGCTGCTGGAATTCTACCCCTCTTTAAAAACGAAGTGCGTTGGAAGAGGTCCGTTTTTACCACCCAGGGGGGGGAGCCGCCAACAGAAGACCTGGCATCTCTGGGGGAGGTCTGGACTCGGGATGCAGTGCAGGTATTGCTGGACGGTGAGTGATCGACCCGACAGGCCCATGTTCAGTTGCAGGGGTCCGCCTCCTGCTCTCCAGAAGCTGCTGCGGGATCCCCTGGGGCATCAGCTCGTCGCTGTGTCGGGCTCGGCTCTTGAGGTTCCGCGGTCGGAGGCTTTCCTCGGGCCCTGTCGTGAGCAGCAGATTCTGTGTTTAAAATGCGGGGGTTGGTCTCAAGGGAGAGCCGTGAAGCTCGCTGAGGTCTGTGGCAAGCCTGCGCGTAAGGGACTGGATGTCCTCAGCCGTTTTAGGCGGGGGCTTGGCCCTAACCCCAAGATTCGTGAAGTGCTGGATAAGGCGTTGCCTGTAGCACGCTTAGTTGATGCTCGTGATACGGACGATAAGCCCGAGCTGTGTGTTACCTCAGTCCCGCGAGCGTTTTCGGACTCTCCCTCGGCCCCCTCGTACGAGCAGCGTATGGCGGCTCTTGCTGCCAGAAGTAAAGCTAACGAGGCTAGGGCCTCAGGGGCGGTTTAACTCGGGTCGATCCCCCCATCTGCTTTTGGTGATGTCACCTCTCGACCTTTCAAGGCGCCGTCCATCCATTCCTCCTCCTCCTCCTCCTCCTCCACCTCCTCATCCCTCCTCCTCCTCCTCCACTCCGAGGCCCGCCGACCGCCCCCCCGAGCGCCCCGTCCTCTGTCCGTCCACCCGTCTTCCCGCCTCCCGTTTCTCCCTTCCCCCTTCCCCCGCCCCGCGGTGGCCTCCGACTCCACCTCGTCGGTTTCCTCCTCCTCCTCCTCCTCCTCTTCCTCCTCCTCGTCACCATCAGCATCAGCATTCGCATCATCATCATCAGCATCATCATCATCATCAGCAGCATCAGCATCATCATCATCGTCCTCATCCTCATCATCGTCATCGTCATCATCATCATCATCATCATCAGCATCCTTATCCTCATCCGCATCCGCATCCGCATCCTCCTCATAATCGTCATCATCATCGTCATCACCATCATCATCATCATCATCCATCCTCCTCCTCCTCCTCCTCCCCCTCCTCCTCCTTCTCCGCCCCCCGCCCCTCCGCGCACCTCCTCCTCCTCCTCCTGCTCTTCCTCCTCCTCCTCCATTCCTTTTTCTTTTTTTGTAAAATAACAGTTCCCCTTCGTACTCCGAGGCCTGTTTTTAGGGCAGGCCGGGCGTTTCGCCTGAGACGTCATCACCATTTATGATTGGGCAGCTTAAATATTGACGACAGTTTCACAAATGGAGAGCTCTCGCGTTCTCGCTGTGCACATTCGTTTTAAACATTAGCCAGAGTTTCACGGATTGCGGGCGAGTCGTTTTCAACATGTGGATCTCACCTTAGCGCCGCGCACTTTCGTCTTAAACAAATGCAAGAGCTTCACGGATTGAGGGCGAGCCGTGTTTAATATGCGATTGTCGCCTCAGCGCCGCGCATTTTCGTTTGAAAAATGCAAGAGCTTCACGGATTGAGGGCGGTTCCTTTTCAACATGTGGCTCTCGCTTTAGCGCCGCGCACATTCGTCGAAAACATTTGCAAGAGGAATCTCCTGATCAGCATACCAGAAATAGCGTTTTGGAAAGATTCAGGGTTATGAGGGTGCACAAGTTATGTTGACTCGCGGTGCTGAAGTCTCAAACATTGCGTTCTGGTACGGTTCCGGCTCGTCAAAACGCAGCCGTCAGTTTGATCCGTGGCGTTGGAATCTCGAATATCATTTTTTTGCATGCTTCAGGGTCTTCAAGCAGTTGTCTTCCAACAAGGCAGTTCCATGAGTAGAACGGAACCGCTGTAGGGGCCCATGAGGGTGCACCCCAACATCGTTGATGCCTCTTCGGTTTACACTAGTCCTCCTTTTCCTCCTCCACCTCCTCTGCCCCCCGCCCCTCCGCGCACCTCCTATTCCTCCCCCTCCTCCTCGTCCTACTCCCCCTCCTCCTCGTCACCTCCTCCAACTCCTCCTCCTTCCGCTCCCTCTCTCTTCGTCACCTCCTCCGCCTCCTCCCCCTTTTCCTCCTCCTCATCATCATCATCTCCCTCCTCCTCCTCCTCCTCCTCCTCCTCCTCCTCCTCCTCCTCCTCCTCCTCCTCCTCCTCCTCCTCCTCCTCCTAGGTGGCGTGGCAGCGCGGCCGCAGTCGTGTGCCCCCCTCGGCGGCCGGCCCGCCGCGCCACAAGCTCCCTCAGGCCCCGCGGAGGGCCGCCGCAGCCGCCGAGGGGCGCGCTCCTGCCTGACGCCGCAGGGAGCGCCGTCGGCGATCGAGCGCCAGAAGCCAGAGCCCCGAGGAGGAGGAGGAGGAGGAGGAGGAGGACAGAGGAGGAGGGGAGAGGAGGAGGAGGAGGAGGAGGAGGAGGAGGAGGAGGACAGAGGAAAAGGAGGGAGGAGGAGGGAGAACGAGGAGGAGGAGGGGTAACTCGGGTCAGGGCTCACTCGGGTTCGTTTTTTCGGGCATCCGAGCCCGGCTTATTGCCCCGGGCCCGAGCTCTACCCCGGATAACTCGGGCGCCCGGAGCCCCAGAACCATCAGGGGTGACTCGGGTCAGGGCTCACTCGGGTTCGTTTTGTCGGGAGTCCGAACCCGGCTTATTGCCCCGGGCCCGAGTTATTACCCCGGATAACTCGGGCGTCCAGAGCCCCGAAACCATCAGGGGTAACTCGGGTCAGGGCTCACTCGGGTCCGTTTTGGTCGGGAGTCCGATCCCGGCTTATTACCCCGGGCCCGGGTTACCCCGGATAGCTCGGGCGTCCGGAGCCCCAGAATCATCAGGGGCGACTCGGGTCAGGGCTCACTCGGGTTCGTTTTTTCGGGCATCCGAACCCGGCTTATTGCCCCGGGCCCGAGTTACCCCAGATAACTCGGGTGTCCGGAACCCCAAAATCATCAGGGGTAACTCGGGTCAGGGCTAACTCGGGTTCCTTTTCCGGGAATCCGAACCCGACTTGCCCCGGGCCCGAGTTACCCCGGATAATTCGGGTGTCCGGAGCCCCAGAATCATCAGGGGCGACTCGGGTCAGGGCTGACTCGGGTTCCTTTTTTCGGGAATCCAAACCCGGGTTACCCCGGACCCGAGTTATTACCCCGGATAATTCGGGCGCCCAAAGAAGGCGCGTGAGCAAAGCAAAGGACCACCTCATCCTGCAGCAGCACCGCGGCAGCATGCCGCCGACCCTGCGCTCCCAGGACGAGCGCACGACGTGCGAAGGAAGCCGTGGCTCGCTGGGGCAAGAAGTCCTGGTGGTGCACGAAGTGCTGGAAGTCGGTGAAGCCACACGAAGCCAGGCCGAAGCACCAGGCACCGTGGACGCCAACATCATCCACGTGGGCATCTACGTAGACCAAGAGGCAATGGATTAACTGGCAGCGTCGTCAAGACCATTTTGGCGAGTGGGACGAGAGCAGCGGCGGCGCAAAGGACACGGTCGTGGGCTCCCTCGCGAAGACGATAGAGCAGCTGGCCAGCAAGCTGAGTGGAGGCCAGACGAACACGGCGACCGGGACGCATGTCACGGCGCTTGCCGAACATATCGCCAAGGGGCAGGAGAGCATGGAGCAGCCACCGCCGAAGTCGAATGCCATGAGGTTAGCCGACGCCGCGAAGGAGCTGGAGATGGCGAACACGAGATGCACGCATAGGCACATGATCTACGAACAGCACCTCACTAAAGGTGACCGACTCCGGGCAGAAGCGGAAGGAGTTGCCGCGAAGGCATTGGAAGCGGAGCAGGCGAGCCAGAATATCCACGAGGAGGACGTCGGTGCGTACCAACCGCAGGGTTCGCTGGAGCAGCTCATAGACGGCGACGTCTCATAGCTGACGGAATCGGCCATGAATAGCGCAAAGGACGAGTTGGTGGCGGACGATGACCTGGGCGAAGAAGCCACTGCGGATACCCTCGAGGCAGCGCAAGATCTCGTACAAAAGATGAAGAACGAAGTGCGCGCGTTCAAGGGCCACCTCGACAAGTTCGCGAAGGACACAAAACAAAGAGCGCAGGGGCGCACAAGAGAGATAGAACGGAAGGCGAAGAAAAGGAAGGCAGACAACGGGCAACAAGGCAAGGAAAAGGCCCGCGCTGAGCCGATACCCGAGGCCACGAGCGCGCCATCGGCGACGGCGCCAGAAGTCAAAGCGCAATGCAAAGCATGGATGCGAAGACTAACGATGCCCCGGAGAAGGAGGGGCTCGCGCAAGCAGGGGGCAAAGGTTCAGCAAGAGAAGAACAGGGAAGCAAGTCGGGGCGATTGCAAGTGGCCGACGCAATGCCCCAAAAACGCTTCTTTTTCGGCATCCCCGCGCAGCGGGGGCCCAGGGCGGACAAACCGTCGCAGGAAGCATTCGCCAAGAAGCCCTGGGGCAATGGCTACTTCAGCGCCTGTGCCTTCTGGGGGGCGCGCCTCGGGCGCGTGGAGGTCGAGCGGCGCGAGCGGACTCTTCGCGCCGCGGGGTTGAAAGCAGCCGCGTGTGCAGCGAGGCCATCCAGGACATCGACGACGGGTACTTGCGGTGGGACAAGTATCGCAGTCAGGTCTCACCGCCAAGCTTCTACATTTGGGGGGGCAGCCTCGCGCGAGTCAGTCGGCGGCGCCGCAGCTGGCACCCTGGACCTACCGCGAGGGCGGGCTACGATTCTCAGACTGGGTGCCGATGGCAGCAGGGCCTCACGCTGATCATCATCAGAATCTACATCGACGGGAACTGCGCGCCCTTGCTCGGCATCCACAGGAGAAAGCTGACCGCGCTCTCGAGCTCCCTCCGCAGCATCGACCAGCCGTGGGTCATCGCGGGGGAGTTGAACCACGCGCCGCAGCAGATCTGGGACGCCGGGTGGCCCGAGCAGCTTGGCAGCAAGGCCGCGACCTTGCCAGGTGGGGCCAATGCGTGTTTCAGGCAGGGCAGCCCGGCAGCAACCCTTCGATTATCGATTTCGCGCTGGCCAGCTACAGCGCGGAGCGCCAGATCAGCGACATCGAGGAGATCGCGGACGTGCCATGGCAACCTCGCATCGGGCAGCGTTTGATAGTCAACGTGGCCGCACAGCGCAACCTGGCTGGATCGCTCGCTATGCCGAGGCAAGGCCCAGCCCAACCCAGACAGCAAGATGGCAGAAGCAGATGGAGAAGCCCAAGGGCAAGGGCAACCAGATGGACGTCAATAAGCGGGCCGACCAGCAACGGAAAACGGGGGGAGCTACAAGCGGAAACGCTTCGCCGACACCAGCAAGCAGAAGAAGAGCGATGGGAAGTACTCACGCCATTGGGATGGACAGGGCATCCCACACCGGCGACCACCAGTGAAGAGGAGAAGGCAACGGCCCCGAAGGGCGGCGAAAGCCACGGGGCCAAGCCCTTTCCGCGTCGCGGAGGTACCATAACTATGGATCAGACGGACTGGGCCCCCCTTGACGAGTTGGAGAACAACATGAACTTGGAGGAACGCGCCGCAGGGTTTGGGCCACCAGTGGGTCCGCCGGCCGAAGGACCTCCAGACGCAGAACAGTTACTTGAGCAACCCAGGGGCGAAACATAAGGCGAAGAGGGGGCACAGGAGAAGCGCGACCGACCGAATATGGAGGCGGACGTCGAGCGACCCGCCACCTGCATGGACGACCTCTGGGAGTGCGTCTCGCAGCAACCACGTCCACCAGCGGCGCTGCGCCGCGCGCCGCCTACGGGCATCGTCGAGAGCGCAGCCTTCCAGGCCACTGCCGAGGAGGCCGCGAGGGCGAAGCTAGGGCACCAGCGCGCGATTTTTTTTTGTTTTTTTTTTTTTTTTTCCGGGGCATGGGGGGCTTCAACTGCGCGGCCTGCGCCGTCCCGCTCAAAGGGAGGAAGATATTCAGGGGCAGGGGGTCGCCGAGAGAGCTGAAGGAGAAAGAGCAGAAGGAAGTGGGCCCAGATGCGCGGGCCACCGCGCCGACTGGTGGAACAGGGCGGCGAACGCGCCGAACATCCTGGAGCAGCTAAAGAAGCGGAACGGAGGCAGGGAGATGCAGGACAATGCTGCCAAGACAAGCAGACTTCTCGCAGTTCAAAGGCTGCCACCTTGGGGGCGCAGCGCTACGCCGACGGCCAGACTGCGCAAGAAGTTTTGGAAAACGAGATTGCTCAACGTCGACAAGCAGGAGGTGTGCATCATCGAATGCGCGCGTACGCAGGCAGAGCAGCAAGCACGCATGACAATCAAGGACGACATTGCGAAGGGCAGGAATGTGCACATCAAGTGGATCCGGAGGCGGCCAAGGATGCGCAGGAAGGACGCGCGACATCACGAGGGACAGCAAGCGGCGCAAGCTGGAGGTGCTCCACTCGTCCGACATGCGCCACTCGCCCGTCGGCAAGCTCAACTCCAAGCTGGAGATCTTTGAGGGCATCTGGGGCAAGGCAACAGCGAGACGGACGTTGCGCTATTCCGTGACCTGCGACGAGGAGCGGCCTCGACACCCGCGCCGAGATGGACACTCGAGCAGATGGACCAGGCCACTCAAGGGGCAACCGACACAGGCAAGCGCGTGGACCAGATGCGCATGACGGACCAGAAGCGCCTCCCACCGCAGGGCAGAACCAGCTTCGTGAACGTGCGCAACGAATGCGAGACGACGATCGCGCGGCCATGGCAGGTCCTAGAAGTCACCATCATGCTGGAGCCGAAATGAGAGAGCCAACTGGGACAACGCGCGGTCGGCACCAGCGGCGACAGAGCATTGGCACTAGTCAGCTGGTTCGGTCGTTGCTGGGAACTATCTAACGTCGCACAGGTGGTCAAGATGCCATGGGGCGCTGCTGCGCCTGGGCAGAGCTGCTTGAGCGAAGCCGTGCTGGGGGTCATCGGCGACGGGGCCGCGGGCGCGCCGGGGGCAGCTACAGCGGGCGCGCTCATCGACATCGCAAGATCCTTGGGCAGCGCCAGGTTCGGTTCCGCGGCGAAGGCGGCTCAGCATTGCACATTCTCACCGCGGTTTTTGGCCATGGCGATGCCCCAGCAAATGACAGCGCGGCTACTGCGACAGGAGGGTTGCTGCAGCGAGCACACGCTGGCCAGCGAGCCCCTACTCGCGGGCTCGCGCCGAAATAGAAACCCGGCGGGGGCCCTGGTCTACATCGCGATCACCAAGCACCTGAACGACGCTCGCAATTCCAACCCGTGGATCTGGTTCGACATCAGCCTAAGACTGACGGGAAACACAACATCAGCAGAAGAGGACATCGTCAAGCACGTCACCTCGTTAAAGGAGCAGCAGGAAGCGAGCTACCTGAAGATGGCAGACAAGTCGGCGGCGTTCGGTCCCACGGCACAAAGCGCAGCCAACATCGCCAGGGAGCTCGCCAAACACAACATCGAGGTGAAGCCAGTCAGGAAAAGATGAGACCTCGGGCTTGACAGAGGAGCGCGACTAATTACCACGAGGAGGACACACAGAGAGCGCGCGCAAATAATGCAGAAAGACGTTTCGACATGGCGAATCGCAAGATGAGACAGTTGAACACAAAGCAGACCAAGGGCATCGTGGACAGGGGGGGCATGGCATCAATCTTCTACGGATGGAAATCATACGGGAGCTCACCATCGGAGCTGCAGAACATCAGGCGGCAATACGGTAAGGCATTACGCAGGGTCTTGGCGGGGAGATGTTTGAGCACTACTTGCATTGGATGGAAGCGACCCAGCGCGAACAGGGCCACGAGCGCAATTCGCAGCATGGTTCGACCTATGCGCGCGGCATCCTGAAGCGCGCGAGTCAGCGCACAAAGTATGGCCAATCATCAAAAGAAGAATTCAACCAGGCACCCAAAGAGGAATCTGACAGAAAATAATAGGCACCATCGGAAGCCTGATCCTGCAGCTGCGCGAGCTAGGCTGGGATCCGACATCGCCTACGAGATGGGCCGACAGCAACGGGGGCCAGTGGGCCATGGGCGACAGCCACAAGGAGGGCCCGACCGATGTGATCAACCAGGTCACGAAGGACGTGGAGCGCAGCATATGGGACAAGGCGGCTCGTCACCACAACGGGAAAGGACTCGAACGCGGGGCGGGCTTGGCGGATCAACAAGATGGAGAAGGACGGCGAGCACCAGGACCAAGGAGCGCTTTGGATGCAGCGTGCGTAGGTACATGGACAGGAGCCAGACGAGCAGCAGCTTTTGGCATAGAGGGCCTATGCAAGAGTGGAGTGCTGGACACTGACAACCACCGCATCTGGGAGACATGCGATCAGAAGAGCGACCGCAGGGACTACGCGGTCACAGAGCACATGTTCAAGCACGCCGAAGAGGGAGCGGAAGCATCGCCGGCACTATGGCTACGCGGCAGGCCATCTGCGAGCTGGACAACACCAGCAGAGTGGATGACGGAGGACGATCTGCAGCTACCGCTGAGTCAAGAGGCGAAGGACGCGGTCAAGCTCAAGGGCGAGAGAGGCCAATCACTGTGCACCTGCGTCGACGGCAGTGGGTGCAAATACGCAGCAGACAAGCGGCGCAGAAGAAGCGCATGGGGCTGGACGGCGATGCACGAACACAACCTGGCCATGCTGGACTTAAGACAGGGACCGCTCCCAGGCGCAATGCAACCCAACGACAGAGCAGAGATGTACGCGATGATCGACGCCATTGCACACTCAACGGGCGATGTGAACTTCTGGACGGACTCCGACACACTTTGCCGAGAGTGGAAGAAGATGATGCACTTTCACAAGGCCATCGTAGGGGCGAACGACGACCTCTGGAGAAAGCTGGGACAGGCCATAGAAGGCCGCGGCGACGCGCGGATCAACGGCAAACATATACCCACATGGACTGGGAAGCAGCGCAGCTCAAGAAGTACCCGAGGGCTGCGTGGGAAGGCAACAGACGGGCAGACGGACTCGCAGGAAACGCGGCGGAACAGCATTGCATCCCCAACCGCGAGCAGGACTGCTACGACTGGGCCAGCGCGGTGAGCTACCTGATCAGAAGGAGAATACGCAAGGCAACAGCACAAGCCATCGAGAAGCAGATGCGCAGAGACCAAAAAGCAACACACACAAAATAAATACGACGCAAAGAAGACACGGAGCAGCTACTCGCGAACACCGCGCACAATAATACCCGCGAACAATGCAGATGGCCATGCCAAGTACGTGCGGAACCCTGCGCGGACTACGGCTACAGCAAGAAGGTATGGCAAACATGGCTGAACAGGAATACAGACAATCATCAGAAAGAGTTCGATTTCGGCGGCGCCAAATCCTGGCAGGCACGACGACCACACACCCAACGCACGACATGAGTCACGCAGCGGGGGCGAGGCGATGGTTCTGTTGGTACTGCGCGGCAAGCGCAACGAGACCTGAGGCGGACAGCAACCCGAGGATACGCCCAAAGCTACAAGCCACACGTGACAGAAGGGCATCCGCAGGAATGAAACACAAGCTGAAGGCCGACCAGAACCAGGTGGAAAGGAGTGGCTGAAACTGCACGAAAGTCGCTAGGGTGACTTATAGCTCGTTATGAAAACACCCCCATTGAGCCCGACGCCTCGGAAACGGCCAGGGAAGGTCGGGAATCCCAGAAGGGGGCTGCCTCGTCGCAAAGAAGAAAGCCTGGGGCCCAAAGGGGCTGCCAGTCGCAAAGAAGAGAAGGTCTGGGGCCCAAAAGGGGGCTGCCAGTCGCCAAGGAGAGAGAAGGACTGGGGCTCAGAAGGGGCCTAGTCGCAAAGAGGAGAGAAGGTTCTGGGGGCGCAGTTTGGGTTGCCCAGTCGCAAAGATCGGCCGCGGGTCCGCGCGGCGAGCGAGGCCTGGGCACAAAGCCCTGGGCCTCGACGGGACAGCGCCCCGAGAGAAATCCAAGAAACCTTCCTCCTCTTATTCCTCCTCCTCCTCTTTCTCCGCCCCCTCCTCCGCGCCCCGCCCCTCCGCGTATCCTCCCCTCCTCCTCCTCCTCCTCCTCCTCCCTCTCCTCCTCCTCCTCCTCCTGCACCTCCTGCTCCTCCTGCTCCTCCTCGTCCCCTCCCCCTCGTCCCCTCCCCCTTTTGTCTCCTTCATAGCCTCCCCCCCTCCGCCCTCCCTCGGCGGATTCCTCTCTCCTACCCCCTCTTCCTCCAGCCCCCCCCCTCATCTCACACTCGATGGCGCAGCGCGAGAAGGAGGAGATGGAGGAAGAGGAGAAGTGAGATTCGCGAAGAGCAGGAGCAGCAGCAGGAGGAGGTGAAAGGAGAAAAGGAGGAGAAATAGAGGGAGGAAAAGGGGGACAAAGAGGAAGAGGAGGAGGAGGAGGAGGAGGAGAACGAATAGGATAAGAAGGAGTGGAGGAGTGGAGGAGGAGGAGGAGGAGGAGGAGGAGGAGGAGGAGGACGAGGACGAGGACGAGGAGGAGGAGGACGAGGAGAGATCGAGGACGATCTCCGCCCGCGCCCGCGCGCAAGGTCATCGAACTCTTGCTGTCCCGCGGCGCGGAGGCGGACAAGCCAGCCAGGCAGGCGTCGGCCAATCCAGCATGCTAGTTGGCAGAGTTGGAGTGATTTTTGGTGCAGTGCGGTCGGCATTCGTGGCCGACGCGCTTGCTTGCGAATTTGCGTTGCAACAGTGCTGCTGAGGGGGTCGTTTGGTTTCCGTCCCCCAGCTCCCCCCCTGAGAAAGGTTGCGGAACTTTGTCTTGAGCTCACCATGCCCATCCGCCGCGGCGCCGGCGCACCTTCCGAGGAACGGGGCGAAGCATTGTGGAATCAAGTGCCCCAAAAATGGATATGATATCCGCGGGCGACTTGTATGCAACGTGCCGCGTTGATGTCTCTCGAGGCGTCGTCGGTCCTCGAGCCGGGATTGGTACGGTGCGCAGTTTGTCGGCCGCCAGGGCCGAACATCTCTGCACCCTACCGCGGTGGGGCGGGGCCCGCAGGGATTCCAAGCGTGGCACGGTGCAAAGGTTCCGCCCGGGTACAGTGCCGTTTTTTGAATACATGCTCCGCGTGCGGATCATGTATTCAAGATGCAGGGATTCAGCACTAAAAACAAGGATGCGCTCATGCATACGTTCATTCATACATTCATCCTGCATTAAAAATCCCACACAACAAAATCCAATGTACGAAAGACTGCCCGCGTAGGACGGCGAGGAGAATGGACCACGGCAGAGTGCCACAGGCAGGGGCGGGGAGCCCGCGGCCGCCCCGCCGGGCTCCGCCCCGTCCGGCGGCCGTTCCGCCGGAGACCTCCCCGCAGCGTGCAGTCAAAAATCAGGAGGGGAAAAAACACACAGACACAATTAATCGGCGATTCCCAGAAAATATGGCAAAATCTGGGAAGTGGGGGGGAAGACAGAAACCCAGAAAATATGAAAGAATATGGGGAATCCTTGTATTTGTGTGTATTTATTTGTGTGTCCCAGGGCCCCTTCAAAAAACCCTAACAAGGACGCGCGACTCTGCTCAGGGTACCCTGGCGTCCTTGCTCTTCCTTGCTCTTGCGTCCTCGAGGTTTTCGTCGTCCGCCGCCCCAGAAGATCCCAGCTTCGGCTTCCAAGGGTCCTGCGTGCTTGCCGCGCGTCCTTATCAGGGTTTTTGACTGTATCTGATGGCCTTCGGCCCATCCCGCCACCGTGCCCGGGCTGTGGGCGTGGAGCCTGCTGCATGTTCGTTGGGATCTCGTGGGAGGCCTCTCGGGGGCCTCTTGGAGGCAGGTTGGAGGCCTCTTGGGGCCGTTTTGGGGCCTCTTGGGGATCTAGAGGTTTGGGCCACATTCGCCGACCCCTTGATCGTCTTGGGGATGTCGTGTCGCTGTCCTGGGGCGTACTTGTGTTGTCTTGTTTCTTTGGGTGGGCGGGCTCGAGGCTCTTCGGGGCCATCCCCGAGCGAGTCCGGGGGCACGTGGGGCCGTTCACGGGACGAATCTTACACGTCTGGAGGCCCCGAATGGGGTTGGCGGATGCGGGTTGCATCACATGTGTCCAGACACGCGACAAGGCAGTGATCCGTGGCGGTGGTGATGGTGATCCGTGGTGGTGGTGTTGGTGATGGCGGTGGTCATGGTGCGGGTGATGGCGATGATGATGCTGGTGGTGATGGTGTTGATGATGAGACGCGGAGATGGTGACATGGTACCAAACAGGAGGAGGAGGAGGAGGAGGAGGAGGAGGAGGAGGAGGAGGAGGGGGAGGATGGGGGAGAGGCGGAGGGGGGTCATCGGAGGAGGAGGAGAAGGAGGAGTGACGATTTGGGGAAAATGCCTATCAACACCCGCCCCCATAGACGGCATGCGGCGGTCCAAAAACTGGACGATTCGTTGTCGAATGGGACGCGGCGTATTCCGCCACCTTGCGCGGTATACAGGTAGGCGGCCACACGGATGGTGACGAAGATCTCGTGCGAGGCCTGACGGGGTCGTCTTGCAGGTAGTTATGGGGCCTCTTGGGGACATCCTCGTGGCTTCTCGGAGGCCTCGGAGGTTTTCTGGGAGGTCCCGCAGGCCTTTTTGGGGTGTTCTTGGAGCTGGCTGGGAGCGTCTTGGAGCCGAAGGCTCGAAAAGGTGCCCTGTGGACTCCGTGTTGGAGCCGTCTGGGGGCCCTCTTGGGCTGTCTTGGGGGCTTCGTGGGTTGTCGTTGGACCCTCAGCGACCCTGCTTTGGGGGCCCTTTGGCCGTCTGGGAGAGATGTTGAAGGTTTCTTTGCCTGTTGTGGACGTTGCGATTGCCGAGTAGGCGAGCACGCCGAAAAATGCGTGGTCTTCAAAGGAAATGGGCCGATTTCTGTTTCTTGCGACCTTCTCGGGGCGCATCTTAGGGGCCTTTTTTGGGGCGTCTTGGCAGCTTCGGAGACCGCCTGGAGGCCATCGTGGGCGTCTGGGGGCGCTATGTCGGCGAATCGTGATCTCGGGGACCGTCCGGGGAGCGTTTTGGTACCTCTTTGGCGAGTTTAGGTGCCTGTTTGACGAGTTTGGGAGCCCTGTGGCGCGTTCGTACCGGGGTCCGGACGGGCCCAGGGGGCGGGGTCGAATTGCCGGCTTGGGGCCCCTGGGGCCCTGGGGGGGGGGGGGGGGATATGGAAGGGGAATAATCTCACGCGTCTAGAGACCCACAAGGGGTCGGCCGACTCTCGTTGGGCCTTTCGGGGCCTCTTCAGGTGGATGAGGCAAAGGACCTGAGGACACACACGCCCACTCCGTGCCCAGAGGCACGGTGGCGGATTCAGGAATCGCTCTCTCGCATCGACGCCGGAAACATCTTTAGTCCAGACGGCCACGACTCTTGGTTACAAATGCAACACGATTCACATGGCTGCGCTCTCACCCCTGTCAGGCTGCATGGCCCTGTCGCGGCCTCAGCCTATTCCTCGACCCGCCCCTTCACCTTTGCTGCTTTTGTCGGCAGCGCGCCCGGGGGGGGGAGCGTGAGAGGGAGAAGGTCTTCTCAGAAGACGGCGGGGCTTTTTCAGAAGCCCACCACGCCCTCCAGCCTTCGGAGAAGTTTCTGTGTTTTCGGGGACGACTTCGAAAATCCGTAAGGGCTTCGCCCCCTGCCGGCAGCCCCCTCTCTCGGATAATGTGGTGTGCAAGAGCTCTGTCGTGAGGCCTGTGCGCCGTCGTGGAGCAGCCAGCGTCGGAACTCCGAACGGGGGCGACCGGAAATACGAGCGTGCCAAAATCCATCAGCAACCCAAAAAACATCGCAGACGTTGGCCTCTTGGGCCCCTCTTGGGGGTGCTCTTGGAGCGCTCTTGGGAGCCTCTTGGGAGCCTCTTGGTAGCCTCCTGGGCCGTCTTGGGACCATCTTGGGCACCTTGGAGCACTCTTGGCCGTCTCGGAGGCCTGTCCGTCTTGGGGGCCTTTTTATGAAGGCTTGTGGCCCCGAAAGCGCGAATATTGCGTACTCCGCGTGGGTTTATGAGTTCGGTGGCGCGGAGAAAGCGTAATGTACGATGGATCGTGGTTTCGGGGACGCAAAGTTTGTATAAGATGCGAGAGAGTATTGCTTCGGAGACGCGAATATTGTGCAACCCTCTCTGAATTAATCGCTTCGCTCATTCCGCCGGCCCGTACTGTGCCATCGCAGGCGTTTGGATGCGCGTTCGTGGCCTCTTGGAGCCTCGGTGGGGCCGTTTGGGGCCTCTTGGTGCCTCTTTTTAGGCCTCTTGGAGAACTCGGGAGGCCTCCAGGGGGCCTCCTGAGCTCTCGTGACGGTCTCTTGGGGGGCTTTCGGCGGGCTCTTGGCGGTATTTGTTGGTCCTCTTGGGGCCTGGGGCCTGACGTTGTTGGTCCTCTTGGGGCCTCACGGGAGCTTATTGGGGCGTCTTGGGGGTGTCTTGGAGAGTCTCTTGGGGCCTCTTTCGGGGTCCTGGGCGCCTTCTGGGGCGGAGGGCTCGATTTTTCAGTTCTCGGTTCCCTTCTTGAGCCCCTCTTGGGCCCGTCTTGGGGCCTCTTGGTCCGCCTTGGGCAGCACTTGGGCCGTCTGGGGGGCGCTCTTGGGCCGCTCCGGGGCCGTCTTGGGAGCCTCGTGGGCCGTCTTGGAGCAGTCTTGAAGGCCTCTTGGGCCCTCTTGGAGCGTCCGGAAGCGAAAAGGCCAGAACGCAAAAAAACATCGAAAAAACCAATGAAAATCAACGATTTTGGCAACTTGGGGCCCTCTTCGGAGGCCTCTTGGAAGGCCCTTGGAGCGTCTTGGAGGCCTCTTGGGCTGTCTTGGGGCCATCTGGGGCGTCTTCGGGCGATCTTTGGCCGTCTCGGGCCTCTCTTGGACCGTCTAGAAAGCTTCTCGGGGCCCTCTTGGACCGATCTGGAGCCCTCTTGGACTCCGAAACAGAACTCCGGCATCTCTGACCCGACCTTGCCGGGGACTTGCCGGGACCTTGCCGGGGTACTTTTCGTCCGGGGACCCCCAGGGGCCGCCCCGCGCGCGCGAACTAGAAATACTGTTAACCAGGTACCGGAGATCTTAGCACGCCCTGGCCCGTTGGGCCGGCGAATTATGATCTGGGGAGCTAGCCCGAACACAGCGTCAGGGTTTCTGACATCGGGGGCGCGAGTCTCGTTTTTTTTAAATGTATTTTGTCCAGGGATTATGGCATCGGGGCGCGATTATCAAGTATTTTCACGTGTTCCAGGACCTCCAGAAATTTTGAGAACCCCCCTCTGGGTGGTGGGAGCGGGGGCCCTGTTCGATTCCCCCCCTCGCGCGGACTTAAACAATTCACGGTAGGAAGTAGAAAGTAGGACTACAATGTGGGAGACTTGAAGCTAGAGCTGGAGCAGGGAGCAACAAATCTGATCCGCGGAGCCCCGTGGCCCCACAAGGGGGCCGGCGGCTTTCTCAGAAGGCCCGAGGCCTTCCGAGCCCTTCTGAGAAGGCCCGCCCCTTCTCACTGCCCCCCTGTCGGCGTCACCCCAACATACTTATACCATGTGTTCGTGCCCCCCCCAGGGGCGACGCGTGCACCGAGAAATCTTATAGTATCTGCGTCGTGGCGGGCGCTTTCTGGCCACACCGCTCGAGAAACGATCTACTACAATATTGGTATACTGTATGTTCGGGTCGGGCGCGCGCCTCCAAGGCGGACATGTAGTATTAGTGTGTCTCTGTGCGTCCCACCCTGGGCTCGCCGCCGATACAGTGGGAATCCATGCCAAGAAACACCCTGCTTGCCTCCAGGGTGCCCTGGGTTTCGTGGGTTTCGATGGCTTTGCCGTGGAAAGCGCGACGTCCCCGCACCAAGAAAATCAGTGCACGTCCTGGGGTCTCCGGGTTGGGTCTCCTGTGGAAGGGTTCCTTGTGGTGGAGCCCCCACTGTGTTTGCGTGCTCTGCCAATCGGTGGTTCCAAGATGGGGTCCTGAGGACGAGGTGCCTCAAACGGTGCACATCCACCCTTGGACCCCTTCCGGTCCTTGGGACCCCACCCCTCAGGATCCCACCTTTGAGCCACCGATCGGAAGCCGGGCAAGAGCTGCTAAATCCGTGGCTGCTAAAACCGACCTCCGGGAAGTTGTCTTCGTCCTTCCTGGAAGGAGCCCGTCGACTGTTTCGCGTGCCGCGCCTCCTTCCAGGAAGCTGTGTTTTTGTTCCTTCCGGGATGGCCGTTTCGGCAGCCACGGTTGCGGATCATGTATGAAAGGTGCAGGGATTCAGTCTTCAAAACAGCGACGAGGTCATGCATACCTTTATCCATAAATGAATCATGTATTAAACAACATCTTATATGCTTCAAAATCCTATGTATTAAAAATCTGCCCTGTAGCAGCCCGCGCCCAGCTTCCGCACCGAGCGCAGGCCCCGCCCCCTGCCGCGACGGGCCGACACACGGGAGCACCCGCCCCGACGGCAGCGAGCCGGCGCGCGCCTCCTGGGCGGGGCGCCACGGCGTTAGCGAGCCCGGCCCGGAGCGCGCGGGTCGGCGCACGCTCTCGGTCGAGCAGTGGCGAAGCGTCCCGGCGTGCCTATAGTTATGTCGGGCGTGTCCCCCATACAGGGGGGTTTTCGACGAAGGATAAAAGATACCCCCAAAAGTTTCCAGAAGCGTCAACAAATACGGGACAAATAGTTCCTGGATTATTTGTTCAGCATTTCTTGGGTTTTTTTAGGTTTTTTTTTCCGTCGAAGATCTCCCTGTAGGGGGACAGGCCCGACTTAAGCCTATAGCCATACGAAGCAAAGTTCTAAGAACCTGTTGTGGTTTCCGCGGGATGTTCTTAGAACAGTTCTTGCTGGGGCTGTCCTGCTTGAGCGCGTGAGGTTTGTGCTCTCGGAGCACTGTTTTTGTTCTTAGAAGATTTTGGGGTTCTCAGAACATTCCGTGGTAGGACTATAGGAATGCCGGGACGGTCGGTCCCTGCTCAACTCTCGCGAAGTACATGCCGACGTTGAAAGTAGGTATTTTTCCGAGGCAGGAATTTGTCCATGACCACCGCCTAAAGGGTCAGTTTTCGGAGCCTCGGCAGAGGCGGTGGATATCGACATATTCGGGCCCCCGGGAGCCGAAATAGATCTATACCCACCGCCCGCTGGGGCACCAGGGCGTCGGTTCCCAGGCGGTGGATATGGATAAATCCCCGCCTCGCATTTTCGGAGATCGAGGCCCTAATAAATGTTCGGAGAAGAAAGGAAGCACGCCATCAGCGTAAGCGCACGCCATGAGCGTAAGCACGCCAGCGAAGGTCCAAGAAATCCGCGCGGAGCGCCAAAAGGTTATGTTTATGCAGCTGTTTCTTTTTCTAGAGTTGTGGAGGACGATCAATGGAGAGGAAGCATGTTGCCAGAAAAAAATACAGGTATCTAGAACATGTTACAACTGCTTTAAACATGTAAAAAACATGTTTAAACATTTTCATGACATTTCCCGACGTATTAAACGCGGTTTAATTCGATGATGGGACTGTTAGGGTGTCCATTGTCGTGGCATCCACAACGCAAAGTACATGCCGACGTGGACAGTAGGTATTTTTGGAGATCAAGGCCCTGATGCCCGGAGAAAGAGCACGCCATAAGTATGGGCTTTTGGCGCTCCGCGCGGACTTCTCGGATCGGCGCCTGCCCCCCACCCACCCCCCGGCGCCTGCGGCGCCGCCCTTAGCGCGCTCCGCGCGCCAGGGAGGGGTTCCAGCGAAGATCCAAGGAATCCGCGCGGAGCGCCAAGTTTCTTCTTCTTCTTCTTCTTCTTCTTCTTCTTCTTCTTCTAGAGGTCCCAATCCACCTCAAGCGCCTTCCGACTTCAATCCTTGCTATGCTCTTGGTGATCTTTCTTATTCCCTGGGGGCGTGCACGAACTCACCTCCTCCACCTCCACCTCCTCCACCTCCTCCTCCTTTTCCTCCTCCTTTTCCTCCTTTTCCTCCTCCTCCTCCTCTGCGCTGCTGCCTGCCCAGTTCGTGCGTCCTCCTGCTTCTTCCGCCTGGCGGGCGGCACGGCGCCGGCAGACATACCGGCAGGCTTTGTGTTTGCTTGTTCTCGCGCCGCGCTGGCGCGGCGGCGACCCTGGCGCGGGCGTTGGAGGTTGCTCCCATTAGCGCGGGGGGGAAAAAACACACAGACACAATGAGTCGTCGATCCCGAGGGAAATATGGGAAAATATGGGAAATGGGGGGGAAGACAGAAACCCAGAAAGTATGGGAAAATATGGGGCATAATTTTATTTGTGTGCATTGATTTGTGTGTCCTGGGGCCCTTCACATCAGCGCGGGGGGGGGGGGGTCCTCAATCAAGTCGGGCGTGTCCCTCTACAGGATGAACATTCAAAACTCGTCAAAAAATAGTCCGGGGACGATGCCCTGATTATTTTGGAGCATTGGTGGGGGCATTTTTTGATTATGTTTGACTTTTCCTCCAATCTCGGCCTGTAGGGGGACATGCCCGACCCGAGGTTACCCTGGGTTTCTCATTAAGCGCGGGGGGGGTACCCCCCCAACGGGGGTCAGCCTCGCCTCGTCGGCGCGTCGCGACGGGGG
>CAUYUJ010022684.1:0-25000 GCA_963575745.1 Prorocentrum cordatum | reverse complement strand
TCCGCCGCCTCCTCCTCCTCCGCTCCTCCGCCTCCTCCTCCTCCTCCTCCTCCTCCCGGGAGGAGTCGGAGGGAAGGGGAGGGATCCTCCTCCTCCTCCTCCTCCTCCTCCTCCTCCTCCGCCTCTCCTCCGCCTCCGCCTCCGCCTCCTCCTCCCGGGAGGAGTCGGAGGGAAGGGGAGGAATCAGGGGCAACGAGTGGAGGGGATAGGAACAGGGGGGGATGCATCGACCCCCAATCGCCCATCGATCGCCGATAGGGGGCCTGATAGCCCCACCCCGCCCAGGGAGGTGCGGACTCACGATCGGGGGCCTATCGCCGATCTATCGGCGTTGCGTCGCCGATTCCAGGTCGATGCATCCCCCCCTGTGCCAGCCCCGCCCCGTCGTTGCCCCTCGGGAGGAAGAGGCGGAGATCGGGTGCGGCAAAGGGGGGGGGGCGATGACTAGGGGGGCGTGGACATCATGGCGTGGGCCGTGATGTTTCCTCAGATTTCCTGGCGCCTCGTCTCATTTCAGTACGTCCCTGGCCCCCCCCCCCTGGGCTGCGCACGTGCCGCCTGCCATGAGTTGCCTCCCCCCCCCCTTCTTGGACGCCTCCCTCCTGGCCGCCCCCGAGGGAGAGAGCAGGAGCAGACGTGACGCGGGGACACGGCGGGTGGGGAGGACGAGGATGACCCCTCCTCCTCCTCCTCCTCCTCCTCCTCCTCCTCCTCCTCCTCCTCCTCCTCCTCCTCCTCCTCCTCCCCCTCCTCCTCTCCTCCTCCTCCTCCTCCTCCTCCCCTCCTCCTCCTCCTCCTCCTCCCCTCCTCCCTCCTCCTCCTCCTCCTCCTCCTCCTCCTCCTCCTCCTCCTCCTCCTCCTCCTCCTCCTCGGGAAAGATAGCCACGGGCGATCAGGAGGGGGGCATCGGGAGGACGGCGCCCGCCGTTCTCGCTCCGCTTTCGGGGGCCACTCCCTGCAGCCGAGCAACGCGCCGATAGGGCCACGGCAGTGAGCGTCGCGCGGGAGCACTGGTGCTCAAGTGGCCAGCCATCCATGTCGTTCTTATTGTCAAGGTGTACCGTGTGTGCTTGCCTATTTCAGGTCGGTGCGCGTGGCGTTCCTGGTTTTCATGGCGATATGTTGTTTCATTATGTCGGCTCGCCCAATAGCATCTCACTGTGATGTCCGCCCGTTGACAGAAACAGGAAGATGATCCGTGCCTTGAAACAGAACTGATGGAGAGAAGGAGGGGTGGAAGGGAGAGGGCGGGTGACGAGGAGTGCGGACCAAGCATGCGAAAGGGTGGAGGAGGAGGGTGGTGAAGGAGGAGGGCGCTGCGCGGCTGTCCTCTCATGCTCGCTCCTCGCCTCCCCTCTCCCCCTCCCGTCTCGCCTCCCCTCCTCCAAGTTCCTCGCTCTTCTCTCCCCATTTTTTTCATCACTTCTCGTGCACCTTCTCTCCTCTCCTCCTCTTCTCCTCGGTATCCCTCCTCCTCTCCCCCGTCCCCCTACCACGGGCTCACACTGACCCGCCCGCCCAGCCGCACACGCCTGCCCGGCCACCCTCGGCCAGAGCCCGTCGGCCAGCCGGGCAGCAAGCCAGCCACGCAGACGCCCGCCTGCCAGTCAGCTGGCCAGTCAGCTGGCCAGTCGCTCAGTCGTTCGCTTGGTCGCTCACCCCCTTCCGCTCCCTCCGCTCACCCCGTCATGCCCTTCGCTCCTCACACTCCCCTCTACCCGGTCGCTCCTGCCTTCTCTTCCTTCCCCCTTTCCTCCACTCCGCACCGCCCTGGGCCCGCTCAGGATCTTCTGTCTCTTGCCTCCCTCCTCGTCCTCCCCCGTCCGTCTCCGCCCTCCCCCCTGCTCTTCTTCCGCCCCGTCCGTATCCGTCCCCGTCCACATCCGCATCCCTCGTCCCCAGACATGGGGCGTCTCGAAACAATCGAGACGGAGGTCTTTCGTCGTTTTCCGCCTCTCGGGGCCCTCGCTGGGCCTCGGGACCGTCAAACAACTGTTAATGTTTTGGGGCATCCTTGATCATTTGGCGAGAAAAGCCACGCACGAAAAACCGAACAAAGCACAGGGAATGGACGTCCGAGCCATGGCGAGGTTCCTGCCCCCCCCTTGGCCCAGGGCGCCCACGGCCACGGACCCGCGGCGGGCAAGGGTGGCACCGGATCGCTCGATCTCGGCGGCCCAGCGAGCGCGGCTGCTGCGCCTGCGGTGCGGGGGGTCGGGGGGCCAGGGGAAGGCTGCGAGGATCGGCAAGCAGTGCTGCCCTCGGGCAGCTCAGGAGAGGTCTGGCGCCCAGCTCTCGTGCGGGAGCTCTCCTCGATGCCGCTGCGCCTGCGCCGGGAGAGTCCAGTTGCAGCCAACGGTCAGGCGCCAGGCGGAGCGTATATATTCATTTGATCCGCCATGTCGCTTCTGGAGTGCAGCCGTGCGAGCAGCGCGTGGAGGCCTTTTGCGGACATGGTCCGTGAGCGCGAGCGAGAGGCAGTGAATTTTGCCTCTCTCTTTCTCGCCGTCAGTGGCTGTCTCGCGGTGGCGCAAGCTCGCGCTCCTGCAGCCCCTCTCTGTGGCCGTGGCGTGCGCAGTCCTGTGCTCCTGCAGCGCACCCGCTGTGAACTGGCCACGCGGTCGCTCGCCGCTGGAACTCGTCATGCGGTGTCCTGTCACATCGTGTGGTCTTCTCGTTTCCCTCGTTTCCTCGTTCCTCCTCCTCCCCTCCTGCCTCCTGTCTCTCCCTCTCTTTCTCTTTTTTTTTTTTTTTTTTTTTTTTTTTTTTTCTCTCTCTCTCTCTCTATGTCTCGCTCTGTCTCTCTCTCTCTCTCTCTCTCCCTCTCCTGCATCCTACCTCTTGCCCTCGTCGTTTTCCTCCCGTCCTCCCTCGCTTCGCTGGCCTTCACCCCCGAAGCCCCTGCCACCGGCACAGGAGCGAGGCTTCGCGGAGGCCGCCGAGGCCCTCTTGAAGGCGGGCGTCAACGTGGACGTGCGTACTGGAGAGGAGCGCCGGTCGGCAGGGGGGAAGGGGAGGGGGGGACGAGGACGAGCCTCGTCGTCCTCCTCCTCCTCCTCCTCCTCCTCCTCCTCCTCCTCCTCCTCCTCCTCTTCCTCCTCCTGCTCCTCCCCTCTGTTCCGCAGCAGTGGGGGCTGGGCACGGGGAGCAAAGAGGAGGGGGAGGTAGAATTGAGGACGGAGGACGAAGGCGGAAGAGGAAGAGCAGGATTGTCGAGGATGAGGAGTAGGATGGGAAGGGAGGACAGCTAACGTTAATGGGGAGGCGGAGGCGAAGGAGGATAAGGAGGAGGAACCTGTGGACGATGATGGGGGGCGTATGACGACGAAATCGACGACGAGGCTGGCAAGTAGGACTCCGACGACGTCGGGGATAATCAAAATTATCAAGAAGGTATCAGAGTAGCACTGGAGGGGAGGGCGAAATTGCAGTACGAGGAGGTGGAGGAGGATGGGAATGACGAGACGTGGACGAGGAGGGCGAACATGATAATGAAGAAGTGACGACGAACGACAGGGTGGCGCGTCCAAGTTGCCCGCGCCCTACTAGAGGAATGCTATTCTAAACGCTTCGCGTAATCCCAGCAACCCCTGGTCCACCTCTCGGGTCGTCTGCCTACTTCACGGTGTACTACTTCACGGAGTTCCTCTTCTGCCACCTGGTCGCCTTCTCGCGCCATTTTGGTTGCGCCTACCACTGGTACGCGGTGTGCTTCCCACGCCCCTTCTTCCGTTCCCGTCTTCTGCGTCTTCCCCGCGTATTTGTTATTGTATTTCCGGGTCTCCGTGCTCGCCGTGCCCGCGCGGTCTTCGTTTTCGGCACGCTCTCCTGCCCGCTCGCTTGGTCGGTGCCGCGGCCAGCGCGCCGTTGCCTGCGCTGCTTTTCACTTTGCTACCGGCGCGGCCCGCCGTAGCGCGCTCGGCGTTCGACTTGTTTCGCGCGCCCGCTAGCCAACAAGTATCCCCAGCAACCCATCCCAGGCGAATTGCCTTGATCAGGGACGCGGAGGAACATGCAGTGGAATAGCGGGCTGGGGAAGCCGTCGCACCCCAGGAGGAGGAGGAGGAGGAGGAGGAGGAGGAGGAGGAGGAGGAGGAGGAGGAGGAGGAGGAGGAGGAGGAGAGGAGGAGGGAGGGAGTGGAGGTGGAGGGGGAGGGGGAGGGGGAGGGGGAGGGGGAGGGGGAGGAGGAAGGAAGAGGAGAGGAGGACGAGGACGACGACGACGACGAGGACGACAGGACGAGGACGATGAGGAGACGAGGAGGAGGAAGAGGAGGGGGAGGAGGAAAGGGAGGAGGAGAAGGAGGGAGGAGGAGGAGAAGGTAGGGGAGGAGGAGGAGGAGGAGGAGGAGGAGGAGGAGGAGGAGGAGGGAGGAGGAGGACGGAGGAGGAGGAGGAGGAGGAGGAGGAGGAGGAGGAGGAGGAGGAGGAGGAAGGAGGAGGAGGAGGAGGAGGAGGCGGAGGAGGAGGAGGAGGGAGGAGGAGGAGGAGGGAGGAGGAGGAGGAGGAGGAGGAGGAGGAGGAGGAGGAGGAGGAGGAGGAGGAGGAGGAGGAGGAGGAGGAGGAGGAGGAGGAGGAGGAGGAGGAGGAGGAGGAGGAGGAGGAGGAGAGGAGGAGGGGAGGAGGGGAGGGGGGAGGAGGAGGAGGAGGAGGAGATGAGGAGGAGGAGGAGGAGGTGGAGGAGGAGGAGGAGGAGGAGGAGGAGGAGGAGGAGGGTCCGTAGCCATGTTGGCTCAAGCCATTTTGGCTCAAGTAAACCGTTTCTCGAGGTGGCTTAAAGTGAGCTAGCGATTGTGCGATCCACTGCTTGTGCTTGCCCAAGCCTTGCAGTCTCTTTTCGTATCCAGAGTCACATTCATGGGCGAGCGCGTTGCCGGTGCTCGCAATGAGGTGTGGTGCTGTCCCAAGAAGAAGTGCGGTTTCAAAACGAATCTCTCGTGGAAGCAGTTTTGCTACAAGTGTGGTGCTGCACGCCCTGCTGCGCCTGCTCCAGTGCAGCAACAACGTGGGCCGCTGGGTGCCTGGGCTGATGGGCCGCCTCGTTCAGCCGCCGCTCGGCCCAAGCACAAGCTATTTGAGCCCGCGCAGCTTGACAAGATTGTGCGCGTGTCCAACGAAGATTTCGAGGTGTGCAAGGAGCTCCTCTCGCCCTCCCAGCGTGCTCGTGTCGTGGCGCAGCGCGCCCTGGCTGCTGGTGACCCTCGTGCTGTTCAGCGGCATGCGCAGGCTCTGCTGGACGATCTCAAGAAGCAGATCGCCCACGTCTCCAAACAGATCGAGAAGGTCGAGCCCGTCGTGCAGAGCAAGGTCCTGGAGCTCGTCAAGCTCAAGGACAACCTCGCGTCGCTCGAAGGTCAGGAGCGAGTCGCCTCCGCCAAGGCCTCAGCGGCTTGGGCGCAATGCGCTGCTGGGGGTGCTGGAGCGGTCGACGCCACTGGAACCGCGCTGTCGGCCGACGACCCCGCGTTCGCCCTGCTCATGCAGTTCCAGTCCTTGGATGCGGGCTTGGCTCGCTCGCTACGGTCATTGTTGGAGACGCGTGACACGCTTCTGGTTCCTGCTCACCCTGATGATGACGCTGCCACCGACGACGGCTACGAGTCTGACGATCTGGACGACCTCAGTGGCGACGGCAACGCCATGGAGGACGCCCCGCCTGGAGAAGCACGTGCTGAACCCGCTCCAGCCGACGCTCGTGATGTGGAGGCTGCCGCGCTGGCAGTCTTCGGCCGACCTCCGCCTGAGTCCCCGTTTGCGCCAGGTGCCGCGCCTGCCGCGCCGCTCTGTGGAGGGGGGACGGGCTCGGACGTGGGGCGGGGGCGGGATGGGTCGGGGGCTGCTGCAGCCAGTGCTGGCCCGCCGCCAGCCGCTCGTGTGCTCTCAGGTTTCCTGAATAAGCTTTCCACGGAGCAAGGGTTTAATGCCTTCCTTGCCCAGCATAAGATTCCGCTCAAGCATGCGGAGAACATTCTTGGAGGCATCAATGCTGCAACGCAGAAGAAGTTTCGGCTCACTCCCTTCAGTGGGGGGGAGCAAGTGCCCAGCAGGTCCCCGCCCAGATCCTAGCGCTGGTCAGGCCAAGGAATGGACCATGCTCACCGCCAATGTTGGGGGCCAGCTTGGGCTCGACGCGTACTTGTGTGAGTGCATTGCAGGTGGCGTTCTCCTAGTGCAGGAGACCAGGATCCCAGTCTCGTCGGTGGAGCCGACTGAGGCGCGCCTCCGCCAGATCGGCTGGTCAGCCTCTCTCACGGCTGCGCTGCCCACGCCTGGCAATCCCACTGGCGGTCTGATTACGGCCACGCCCAGGAGGATTGGTCTAGGTGTGCTCGAGAGTATTCCGCCTGCGCTGCAGCCTGCGCGTGCCAGCATTCACCATGTGGGAGGGATGATTCGAGGAGGTTTCCTGGTTGTGAATCTCTATCTGGTGCACTCCGTCGGGGTGAATGGGGTTAACTGGAACATCCTGTGCCGCGTTGGCAGGCCCCTCAAGGCTGCTGGCATGGCGTTCGTGATCGGTGGGGATTGGAATATACATCACGCTGATATGCAGCAGACTGGGTGGGTCGATGCCATGGACGCTGTCATCGTCGCCCCTGATGGCGGCACGCGCCGCCCAGCCATGAGGTGCATCGACTTTTTCGTCGTCTCGAGGGCCATTGCAGGTGCGGCCAGGGCCGAAATAGTTCAATATGTCCCCATTGCCCACCACTACCCTGTCAGGCTCGTCTTCCCACGCGTCGAGCCCGTTGCTGAGGTCAAGTTTGTTAAGTTGCCCAAGCGGTTCCCTCTGGAGCGCCCCATTGGGTGTCTGGGCCCCCCCGTCGAGGGTAGGTGGGAGCCCGTGGCCGCGGCGTGTTCTGATCCTAACGTCTCTGCGCAGGACAAATGGAGCAGCTTCCTTCGGGCGGCGGAGGACGAGTGGCTTTATGTCTTTCAGATTTCGGGAGAGCTGGCTGACGGGTACGCTGGTCGTGGCCTCCCTCTGAAGATCTCCTCTAAGAAGCCATCTTGCCCTGGGCCTCCGAGATTTCCCTAGCTCTCCCCGTTGGCGTGTTGGCGGCGCAAGGTCAGTGTCCTTCTGTCTGACCTTGCCCGGGATCCTGTGGGCACTCACAGGCGGCAGCTCGTTTCGGCTGCCCATCGGCTTCCAGGTTTTCACCGCCTCCCTGGCAGTGCCATGCACGCCGCCTGGGCGGCCGCGTTGCGCCAGGCTGATATGCTGCCGCTGCTCTCGGCCAAGGCGCTGGCAGAGCTGGCGGACGTCGAAGCAAAGAGGCTTCAGGCTCAGTCGGCGCACGACAAGGACAGGGAGTGGAGCAAATGGGTTGACAAGCATTCCTCGGGGGGGATGTCGGCCCTGTTCAAGTTCTCCCCCCTTCCCATCGGCTGGCAACCCGATGCCCTCGATCATTCCACTCTCCGCCCCTGTTCGTCGGTCGAGTCGGTCGAGGCCCTCGAGGCTGAGTGGAAAAAGTGGTGGTCCGTGGGGCAGGCGAACCCCCCCCTCGAGTGGCCTGATCTTGGAGCGCCGCCAGAAAGACCCAGTGTTGGCGAGCTCGCGTGGGCTCTTAAAAGCTTTAAGTCTTCTGCTGGCACCTGTTTCGATCAAGTGTCGCCCCGCTCCCTGCTGCTGTTGCCGCACACCGCGCTGGAAGCTTTGTGCGAGATCATCTCTCACATTGAGCACAAGCGTTAGTGGCCTGTCATGTGGAACCGCATTGTGTTTATCCTCAAGCGGGTGGGGGGACTCAGGCCTCTGGGGCTGCTCCACGTGTTGGCTGGTGTTCAACGTCGCCTGAGACGTCCTCTCATCAGGCAGTGGCAAGAGAAAAACTACCGTGATTTCTTTTGGGGCACCCGTGGGAAGTCCTCGGAGCGTTGTTTGTGGATTCAGGCGGCGTGGTCCGAACACTCGACGTTCAAAAACCGTTGTTGTGCGACGTTGCTTTTGGATTTAAAGAAGGCGTTCGAGCTGGTGCAGCACCGTCATCTTATCTCGGCCGCGCAGGCCACCGGTTTTCCCATGTGGCAATTGTACCTTCTGGTGCAGATCTATCGTGCCCCGAGGCTGCTCGATGTGGCTGGCGAGGTTGGTTCGCTGCTTGAGGTTGAGCAAACCGTTGTGCCAGGCTGTACAGTTGCCACTTGTATGCTTCAATTGGTGCTGCTAGGTCCCCTCGACGCCGTCCAGGCGTCTTTCCCGACGGTCCAGCTATCGGTCAATGTTGACGACTTTGGCCTCATGAGGTGGGGCGCGGAGTCGAGAGTTGCACATGACATCGCCGGGGCTGGCAAGAAGCTCCACAGTGAGCTCAAGGCCGCCGACCTTAGGATCGCCGTCGACAAGTCCCGAGTGCTTGGGAACTCGCCTGTGGTTAGAGCCTCGATTGCTTCGAAGCTCCGTAGCCTTCAACCCCTGCCCGTGAGGGCTGAGAGAAACCTTGGTGTCAATTTTTCGTCTGGGCTCGCTGGAGGGGGCAAGGCCACGTCCACCTCCCGCGCCAAGGCCATGTGCAAAAGACGGCAGCGAATGTTTATTCTCAGGGGCTCCAAGCCTCGTCGCCGCGTGCTTGGGCGCATGGCTCGAAGTGCTCTGGAGTCGTCCGTGCTGCATGGCGCTGCCGTAGTCGGCATCAACGGGCAGGAGTTGGAGGTGCTTAGAGGTGCTGCTGGTAGGCTTCAAGACCATCGCATGGATGGCACATCCCGCACCCTGGCCCTGTTGCTGGCCCCTGTGCCCCGTTTGGACCCCATTTTCAGAGCCACGCGGTTGCCCGTGAAGGCCTACCTCTTTGCTCTGTGGCACTCCTGGCTTCCTAGGGGCGCCCTGGACTTTGGCCTCAGTGGGGCCCATGAGAGATTGGTGCATCTGGAGCACCCGTGGTCTTCCATTCGGGGGCCCTTCAGTGCTTTGTGGGCCACCCTCAAACGTGTGGGGATCACGGCTACTTCGGCTACCTCCTGGACTTGGCCCGATGGGGCTGTCATCAATCCCTCGGACTTCTGCCCCGTCACCGTCCAGGAGCTCGTGTACCGTGCCGTTGAGTGTTGGCAGCTCGCCAAGGTTGCCGACCACTTGGACCTTCCCGAGTTTGGCAACGGCGTCATCCTTAGCCCCCTGAAGGCCCTCCTCAGCACCAAGAGTAAGCTCGCGGCCCAGCAGAGGGGCCATCTGCGTAGAACTGCGGTTGGGGGGCAGTGGCCCCAGAAGCGTCAGTGGGCCGAAGGGTATGACACCACGCCTGCCTGCCTGCTCTGCCCGCAGGCCGAAGGCACGCTGCTGCACAGGCACTGCTCTTGTGTGCGCCTCGACAGCCTCGAGGGCGCCCCAGCGTTTCGTGCCAATGTTGCGCGGGCAGCGCGCTCGCCGCTGGCCCTCGCCTTTGCTGAACGCTGCCTGGTCACTTTTCCCGCAATTGCGAGGCCGCCACCTGGGCAACCAGTGTGCTGGGGGCTGGGAGGACCTGACAGTTTCACGGGCGACATTTACCCTGACGGGTCCGTATTTGAAGCGGAGCATCCCAGCCTCGCGAGTGCGGGCTGGGGGTGCGTGGCGCTTCATCCCGATCGCCTGCAGGTTGTCTCTTTTTGCTCTGGCCCTGTGCTCGACCCGTTGCAGTGTATCAATGCTGCTGAACTCATCGCTGTCACCCATGTGCTGCGCGTTGCAGCGCCGCCAGTGCGCTTGTTCTCGGACTCTGCTTTTGTGGTGGATGGCTTCCATGAGCGTGGGCGTGTGGCCACCACCGCCTGCATCGCTGCGCATGCTCACCTCTGGGGGAATTTTGGCGGTTGGTGGATGACTGGGGGGGACGGGTTTGAGCTCTCGAAGGTCAAAGGCCATGCGGCCGCAAGTGATATCCAGCATGGGCGCGCCACAGAGCGCCACAGGTTTGGCAATATGATGGCCGACCGTGCTGCTAAGAGTGCCGCTGCGTATGCGAGGGCGCCGTGTCAAGACCGCGCGCAACTGCAGGCCCGCTCCAAGGTGGTCAAGACCTGGGGAGGCTGGATCGGCCGACTCAGCGAGGGGCTCGAAGATTGTGGCCACCCCAGGCTGCATAAGCGGGGCAAGCCGCGTCTTCATAGGCTTTTTTGTTGTGCGGGAGCCCGCCCCATCCGACGTGGCCTCTCGCGCGCTGGCGGCGCAGGGTAAGCTAGCGGATGGAGCGCGCAAGCATGAACTTATACGGGTTGCCCTTTGCGAAGGTCCCACGATCGTGGGCTGCGCGCGCTGTGGCAACTTCGCAGCTGTGCGCGTCGCAGCTCTCAGCCAGCCCTGCCCGCCTGTGGCCGCCGATCATGCCTTGAAGGTGCTCAAGCGGCTCGGCAAAGGCGAGTTTCGCCTTGGTGCGAAAGTGTTTCGGGTCGCAGCGCAGGCGCCGCTGGTAGAGGCCGCCGTCGCCGACTCTTTCCCCGCCTCCCAGCTGGTGGCTGCAGATGACAGTTCGGAGGCACCACAGCGATCTGCTGGCGATGCCGATGCTCTTGTGGAGGATGGAGGTGTCGCCCTGTCGACTTCGTCGAGCGGGGGCGGTGGAGTGCGTTCGAGAGATGCTGCGCCTGCGCGCAAGCCGCGCGCGCAGCGCACGGAGGCGGAGCGCGCCGCCATTGTCCAGCGGCTGCTGGCTGCAGCTAGTGGCCGCCCTCCTCCCCACGTTTTGCACGATGCTCTCGATTATTTTGGTTCAGAACAGCCCGACCCCACCGTGGGGTCGGGTGTCGGGGGGCACGCCGTTGGCCATAGGGGATCCTCCCAGTAAGGGAGATCGCCCCGTGGCCTTCGGCCTGCCCTCCCCTTCCTCCCTTTTCTTTCACGTTTTACGGGCTGCTGCTGTGCCCAAATCTTCTTCTGGCCTTGCGCAGCCCTGTCCGTGCGCGTTGGCGGTCTGGCCGCGCGCAGTTCGCGCTGCCTGGAGGCCCTGGCAGCTGCGTGGCCCACAGCGGGCCCTGTCCGATGTGCGTGGCTGAGGGCGGTTGTAAGGTGCGCCCTCAGCCACGCCGACCGACGGCTGAGGCGTCATAGACTCTGTGGCGCCTCAGGTTGTGCGCAGGAGGAGGAGGAGGAGAAGGGGGAGGGTGAGGGGGAAAAAGAGGGAAGAGGCGCATAATGATAAGGAGGAGGAGGGTGAGCACAATGGCCAGAGGCCTCTTGGATGCCCCTGGGGGTCCCTTCGGGTGCCTCTTGACAGCCTCTAGGAGTCCTCTTGGGGTGTCTTTGGGGCCCCTTGGCGGTCCTGGGGGCTTTTTAGAACGTCTTGGATGCTTCGGCAGAGCCTCTTGGGGCGTCTATGGGGGTCTCTTGGGAACCGCTTGTGGACCTCTCGGGGGTCGCTTGGCGCCTCTTGGTGCCCTCTGGGTGAACTCTTGGGGGCCTGGGGGGGGGGCCTCTTGGGGCCAGTTCGAAGGAGACCAATCAAAAGAAGGGGGGGTCTTAATTCAGCACGCCCCAGGAGGCCAAACTGAGCCCGACACTAAATCACATCAAAGCGTTGCGCCTTCTAGCCGATGCCTTCTTGGACGCCGCAGTCGGTCCCACCCCCTCCCTGTCCAGGTCCAGTGGGGGCAGGGGGAGGGGGCAAGACCCCCCCCCACCCGTAAGCTGTCCTCCTCGCTCCCACCCGCTTTCCCGACATATAAGCCGCTCCTGCGCGTCAGCGTGTTCAGCGGCCGTCTATGGATGGACAGCTGCTGGAAACCAAAGCAGGCCCCATGTGCGCGACGCTGGGGCGAGGTGCGCCACGCGTGCCAAACCCGCCACGCGCGCCATGTGCGCCAGGCACCCGTGAGGTCAACGCGTGCCAGGCACGCCTGGCACGTCAGATGCGACACGTGATCCATGTGTGCCACGTGCGCCGCATGGTTCAGCCGCGCTAGGTGCGCCACGTCCGGGGCACGCGCAGAGTGTGCCAGGTGCGCCCGCGCCCGTGACAGCACACATCTGGAAACATGTCGCCCCCACTATCCGTGTCGAGCGCCAATGCACAATCGCGGCGGGGAGGCCATCATGGAGTCTGTCGGGCCTGTACACAGCAAGCGATATGTCGGCACCCTCGACGTCACTTTGCCAAAACCAATGGTCTATGATCACGGGGTGGCCGCACATGATCCAAGTTTAGCCGCGACGTGTAGTTTGCATTGTTTGTTGGCAGGGGTGGTGGCCTTGCGCGCAGCAGGCAATCTGACAACAACTTCGCCGCCCCTGTTTAACCATGAACGCACAGTGCTCGCGTAGCCCACTTCCATGACCCAATATTTTGCCCCAGTATGTATTATGTATTGTTTTGTTGACAGGGGTGGCGGGGGGGTTGTTGTCATTGATCCTGGTTGGCTGTCGGTCGCATGCGGGAGGGGGTGATTAGTAATAAGGAACATTGATAATCCCTTTCCCGAACGGGAAAAGGGGGTGGGAAGAAGCCGCGTTCGACACCACTCAAGCCATGAAGGTGGGGTTACTTACTTCGTAGGATGTTGACCGCGCTCTAACCGAACGTGCTTCGACCGCTGGTTATTTCGGGTCTTGGGCTCACGCGGGAGCCCCTGACAAAAGAGTCGTCGGGTCCAGATCTGGCACTCGTCTCCCCAAAGGTCTGCGCGCCACCCAGAACAGAAGGGTCTTCGGACCCTTCCTAACCCTACACCCTAAACCCGAAACCCTAAACGCCTTTTTCCACATACTAATTTACAGTCTAAACAAAAAGGTATCCCTTTGTGTCCGCCCTGGGGGGCTGATTCCGCAACCCCCATTCCATGCGTGCCCGCACACGTATTCTGCCCTCCCGCATGGCGGCTAATTCCTAACCCCCCTATCCCATGCGTGCCCGCTCGAGGATCGCGCCCCTCTGCCCTGGGTGGGGGGGTGGGGGGGTGGGATGTGGGCACCGCGCCAGTGTGTGACCCGTCCAGTGTGTTGACAGATTCGCGCTCTTGTTGACCCTAAATTCTGAATTCTATAATTATTAAATCCTAAGGCCCGTAAAACCGGTTACATGCGGGTCGCATACGCCCCGGCCTCATCTTTCTGCAAAAAAAAATAGTTCCTGATCATGGGCGCAGAATCTATTGCGATTTCCATCGCAAAACCCGCGGTTCGCATACGTGCCGGCACTATTCCTTGCAAACACTATTATTGTCTGATCATGCGTGCAGAATACATTGCGATGTACATTACAAATGCGCGTCCGCGGACGAAAATCAGGGCCATCCCTTGCCAACAAAAATAGTATTTTCTGATCACGCGTGCGGGATCCATTGCGATTTACAAATCAAATGCGCGTCCGCGCCTCGACATTTGTAGAGCTCATTGTGTGTCTTTGGACGTGCTGAAACGGGATTCCGAAGACATTACATTGCCACCGCGTCAGGAGGGGTTTCGTGTTTCTTATGTGTTTCTGTCTCACATGTTTTATTTTTTCCCATCCATCACTTCCTATTATTTCCTGATCATTATTCGCGCTCATCCCCCTCCATCCTATGCAACAAATATTATATCCTGATCTTGCGTGCTGTCAATCCTCGCCATCCCTTGCAACACATATTGTTTCCTGATCATTCTTCGCGCTCATTCCCTCCATCATATGCAAAACAATTTATATCCTGATCATGCGTGCTGTAAGCCCTCGCCATCCCTTGCAAAACATACGATTCCCTGATCATGCGTGCTGGAAGCCCTCGCCATCCCTTGCAAGCGCTCCCAGGCGTTCCCATGCGCTCCCAAGCGCTCCTAGGCGTTCCCAGGCGTTCCCATGTGCTCCCATGCGCTCCCAACGTTCCCCAGCGCTCCGAAGCGCTGCAGGCGCTCTCAAGCGCTCCCCGACGCTCCCAAGCGCTCCCAGACGCTCCCAGGCACTCCTTGGCGCTCCTAGGCGCTCCCAAGCGCTCCCAATCGCTCCCAGGCGCTCCCAGGCGCTCCGTTCCATGCGCTCCCAAGCGCTCAATGCGCTCCTGGCGCTCGCCGTATTCGCTGTACTTACAACGAGGGGAGAGATGGTCTTTATGGGGGGGGTGGCTTGCGGGTGGGACTGACAGCCGCCGCGGGTGGGCTCGTACGCAGGGGATCAGCAGCGGCAGAGCTTGTAGAGCCCTAAACCCTAAGCCCTAAACCCTTTGTTCCATCGGGGCGCAGGCCTCCGCCGCGCCTCCTCCGTGGCCTCGGCAGCGACGGGCTGCGCCTGCGCAGCCCGAGGCGGCGCAGAGAGACGAGCCGTGAGCCACCGCTGGGCCTGGCTCGGCCCGCGCTGCCTGCATCTGCTCATGGCGCGGAGGTGCCTTCGGGGCCCTCGAAGCCTGGCGCGAGAGGCAGGGCGTGCCGCACGCGAGGGAGGTTGGATGTGCGGTGCTCGTGCGTCGGGGACGCCAGCGCTGGTGACGAGGAAAGACGGAAGAGGACGCCAGATTCGGGCGAATGGGTCCTTCGCAAAGGGGGGCTCCCTCCTCTGGCACCCCGCGGAGCCTCCCAGGGCTCCCCACCGGCCCTCGCCTCGCGAGGCCTGTGCATGCGCTGCCCGTGGCCTCCCCCCAGGGCCTCGCAGCCCTCCCCCACCGCCGACCCCGGGGGGGGTGCCTCCTCCTCCTCCTCCTCCTCCTCCTCCTCCTCCTCCTCCTCCTCCTCCTCCTCCTCCTCCTCCCCCCACGCCCCGACCCCAGAGCGCAAAACTTCCCTTGCATGAGCCCCGCGGCCCGATAGCTTCAGGTTTTTGAAGGGCAGCTGTACGCCCCGGACATGGCCGTCCGAGCTGACTCCAGCGCTCGTTCGCTGGGCTGGGCGCTGGGCGGTCGCCTGCCCCTCCTTGAGCGTTTCTTTTGCCTCGTGCTCGTCGCCAGCCGTCTGGGCTGGCCTGTCGCGGCAGTGGGCTGCGATCCGTGCCCATCTCTACTTCCGTCGTTCGCTTGATGCCGTTACCACCCAAATCTATGAGTCCAGCCAGTGGCCGTGTGCATGGTGGTGGGTGTCGCAGCGTCGCTGTGTCCCGATTATACGTCTAAGAGTTCTCCGTTGGATACGTCGTAGCCTGGCGAGCATGCATGTCCTTTGTGAGGGTCCATGAGCAGCACTGGTACATCACAGATGGTGTGACGCTTTCACTGCAGGGCCTTCGCCTGTTGTGAAGAAGGAATCGTTTCTTTGCCAGCTCGTAGCGCAAGTGATTGAAGTGGCCCCATCCCAAGGCAATATTGTTGCGTAGCTTTGCGGTGTGAAAATAGATTGCCTGCCCTGTTCGGGTGTAGTGTCAGTCCACACTTCGCCGCTTCATTTCGGTCTGCGAAATGCCAGTTGGTAATCCGAGCTGGGGTGCGAAACCGAGTGGATCCGAAAGCATACCGGTTTGAGTTGTCTGAGCACGCGGTCAAGTAGTTACACGTTGAATAAGGAGGAGTTGAGTGTGTCTCTTTGTTTGACTCCCCGATCAATGCTGAATGCATGCTGGACGGGTATGCCTTGTTGGTTGCTGCCTGGGCGCGGTATAACGGCACCAAGAAGTCGATGCAGGTGGTGCGTATGTGGTGTTGTCGTAAGGCTTCCCGAAGGCACAGGTAGTCTATGCAGCTGGAAGCTGTCTTCAAATTTATTGTTGCTGCCCAGAGCGATGATTGCCACTCAAAAGGTCGCTTGTGTAGCGTGGACGTGGCGAACATAGTCTTCTGTACAGTACTTCTCGCGGAACGCGGCCTGGCAGGGGCTGTGTTGTGAGTCTAATAATGATGTAGCGAGTTCGTATGACAAATGTTCTGCAGTTTTGTGGGAGGTTTGGATCGCCCGACACGAGGATCACAGATAAGGTGGTGCAATTCCGTTGGTATCGCGTGGTATTTCGTTGCTTGCTGATGCCACTTTGGAGCTGCAACTGGAGGCACTGTATGGTGGCGCCGCTGGCTTTGAGCAATCCCGGTGTGAGCCCGGCGGCGTCCTTGCATTTGCCGTCCCTGAGAGGGCGCTCGCAGCTGTCGAGTTCCGTCGCGGTAAAACAGGACATGACGCTGTCACTCGGCAGTGCGTCGGCGTCGTTGTCGGTGCGATCCGTGTTGTGCGGTTTCTGGTGTACATGCTCTTCGAATAATGCAGATGTTGTGGCAATGCTTTGTCTGTCCGTTTCTTCGACGCTCCTTGATGCCATCAGTGAGTTTGATTGATTTCAACCTTGCACTTTCCTCAGGCCCCTGAATTGGTGGACGATTTCTGAGAGTTTTGCGTTATGTTCGTTTCTTTCGGTGCTGATCGTATGCTGATTCGTATGCTGACCGCTTCTTCCGGTTATGTTCGTTTCTGTCTGTTGTTTCCTGGTTCGTATGCTGATCGTTGCTTTGCGCGTTGTTTTGTTTGGTGCGGGATTACATTTCTGGTCAATCAGGGTTTGCAATTGTGCGTGCGGACAGTCTTTGGTGTTATCCGTGAGATCGTAATGCAGTTGCTTGTGGTGCTGCTGGACATCGTCGCGTGCAGTCACGAGCGTTTCTCCGAGATTATTGCACCTGGTGTCGCGGTATCATTTGATTCCAAGACGTCGTACTCATCCAGATATCAGAAAGAACGCGCTCTGTGCTCGCTTAGAGGGGGGGTTGTTGGAACCACACATCCCCCCCCCCTGGATGGAAGGGGGGGGGTCGAACCCCCCCCCCTCCCGTGACGGAGGGGGGGGGGGTTCGAACCCCCCCCCCTCCGTGGACGGAGGGGGGAGGGGGCTTCGACCACCCGCCCTTTTCCCCTCCCCCTCCTCCCCTACTTCTCCTCTCTCCCTCTCCTCGGGCCCCCCCCCTTTCCCCTCCCCCTCCTCCCCTACTTTTCCTCTCTCCCTCTCCTCGGGCCGGCGCCCGCGTCGGCGGCGGCGGCTGGCGGCGGCGGCGGGGACGACTTCCTTTTCTGGGCCGGCGCAGGCGCCTGCGGCGGCGGGCGGCGGCGGCGGGGAGCGTCGACGAGGACGACGGAGACGACGATAACGACGACGATGACGCTCCGCCACCGTGCTTTGGTTTTGGGTCAGAGTCCCAATAGATGCCTCTAGGGGTCTCGTCGGAGGGCTCTCGGGGGCTTCTGAAGGGCATTTGTGCAGCCTCCTGGGCGCCTCTTGGGCGTCTGGTTGTGGTGGTGGTGGCGGTGGGCTGTGGTGGTGGTAGTGGTTGTGGCTGTGGTGGTGGTGGTGGTGGCGGTGGTGGTTGTGGTGGTGGTGTGGTTGGTGGTGGTGGTGGTTGTTGTGATGGTTGTGGTGGCAAGTTGTGGTGGTGGTGGTGACGGTGGCGGTAGTGGTGGTGCCGCTGTGGTTTCTGGTGGTGGTGGTGGTGGTAGTTGTGGCGGTGGTGGGTTAAGGTGGCGGAGGCGGTGGTGGTGTGGTGGTTTGTCGTGGTGGTTGTGGTGGTGGTAGTGGATGTTGTGGTGGTTGTGGTTGTGGTGGTGGTGGTGGCGGTGGTGGTTGTGGTGGTGGTGGTGTGTTGTTGCGGTGGTGGTGGTTTGTGGTGGTGGTGGTGTGGTGGTGGTGGTGGTTTGTGGTCTGTTGTGGTGGTTGTGGGTTGTGGTGATGGTGGTGGCGGTGGTGGTGTTGTAGGTGGTGGGTGTGGTGGTTTGTTGTGGTGGTGTGGTTGTGGTGGTGTGGTGGGTGGTGGTGGTGGTTGTGGTGGGGTGGTTTGTGGTGGTGGTGGTGGGATAGTGGTGGTGGTGGTGGTGGTGGTGTGGGGTGGTGGTGGTTTGTTGCGTGGTGGTGTGTGGTAGTGGTGGGTGCTGGGTGTGTGGTGGCGGTGGTTTGTGGAGGTGGGCTGGTGAATTGGTGGTGGTGGCGGTGGTTGGTGGGGGGTAGACTGATGGTGGTGGTGGAATATGGTGGTGGGGAGTTTTGTGGTTTTGTGGTGGTGGTGGTGGCGGTGGTGGTGAGTTGTGGTGGTGGTGGTTGTAGTGGTTGTGGTGGCTGTGGTGGTGGTGGTGGTTGTGTGGTGGGTTGGTGGTGGTGATGGTGGGTTGAGGTGGTGGTGGTGGTGGTGGTGGAAGTAGGGGTGGTGGTGGTGGTGGAAGTGGTGGTAATCGTCGCTGCGTCCCCGCCGTCGGCATTGCTGGCCGCCCCCAACGCTGGCGTCGGCGCCCCCCCCCCCCTTGGGCTGTCTCTGGTCATCGTCGCTGCGTCCCCGCCGTCGGCGCTGCTGGCGGCCGCCAGCGCCGGAGCCGGCGCCGAGGGCGGGGGGGGGGATTTTGAGCCCCCCCCCTCCACTTGGGAGGGCGGGGGGGGGTTCGGGAACGGGGGGGTTAGGAGGGAGGGACTCCACCTGGTTCTGATCGACGGCGCCGAGTGTTGGGGGGGGGGGGGCCACACCCTGGTTCGAAACGCGCCGCCGAATGTTCCCAAGGCAAACGCCCGTGAAACGCGCTTTCCCAGATATCAAGACGCCGTCGATACTGCCGATCGTCAGCTGAGGGCCCAGCTAGAATGCGACGGCGTTGCCTTTTTTTGGTTGTTCTCCCTCTTCGTTCTTACCCTGAGGGACAACTCGATGAATGCAGCTTGGTGGTCAGAGCCGAGGTCCAGGACTCGTTTGGTTTTCGACGCCTTTTTCGTTTTCGACGCCCTTTTGGTTTTGGGCGTCCTTCAGGTTTTCCTCGCGCTTCCAGTTTTCGGCGCCTCTTTGGTTTTGGCGCCATGTTGGTTGCACGCGCACTATAAGTTTTCGACGTCCTTTACGCTTTCGGCGCCCCTTCCGTTTCCGGCGCCCTCAGGTCTTCGGCGTCCCTTTAGTTTTTGGCGCCCTCTTTGTTTCCATCGTTTTTCTCGATTTCGACCGCGCCCTCTAGGCTTTCAGCACCCTTTTGGTTTTCGCGCCTTTTTGGGTTTTCGGGGCCCTTTTGGTTTCCGGCGCCGTCTTGGTTTTCGGCACCATTTTGGTTTTCGGCGCCCTGTTGGCATTCGGCGCGCTTTAAGTTTTGGTCGCCCTTTTTGTTTTCGGCGCCCTTGATGTTTTCGACGCTCTTTTGGTGTACGGCGCCCTTGAGGTTTTCTGTGCCTTTTAACCCCATGCCCACGATAATAATGTACCCCCCCTAAAGTCGTTAGAGTTTTTTATCGTCGACCAATAAGAGTTTGGTCGGGGGCGCGGGGGCGCGGAGGCCGAACTTCATTATCACTGGGAAAGTTCGCCATCGAGGTTACTTCCTTCTTGTGTTGAGATAACAACATCAAGCGACGCGAACACGTGTGCTCTTTCTCTATTTTTCTTTGTGTTGCTTTATGTTTCTCTCTTTCTCTCTCTCTCTCTCTCTCTCTCTCTCTCTCTTTGTCTTTCTTTATCCTCCTCCCTCTGGCGCCCTGAACTTGTTTATCGTTGGGTATGATTATCCTGGGAAAACTAAGCACATGAGCTACCGTACACGAGCAGATGAACATGTTAATTTTCATTAAGCGCTTACAAATTAAATCTAATACGTTTACAACTTTGGATTTTTGCTTCTACCTCCTGCTCTGCTTCTCCTGCTCTTCCTCCTTTTCATCCTTCTCCTCTTCCCTTTCTTCTTTCTTTGTAGTTCTCATTCTATTGATTTGTCTTCTTGTCTCCCTGGCCCCCTGAACTTGTTTATCGCTGGGGTTGATTATCCGGGGAAAACTAAGCGCATGAGCTACCCCTACACGAGCAGATGATTTTGTTTTATTTTCATTTAGCGTTTACAAATTAAATCTACTAAGTTTTGAACTTTGGATGTGTGCTTCCTCGTTCTTCTCTCCTCCTCTTGCTCTTTCTCCTCCTCATCCTCTTCCTCTTCATCCTCCTCTACTTATTCTTCCTCTTCTTCTCTTTTTGATGAGGAGGATGTCTCAAGCGAAACAAGCAATTCGTTGAGGATGTCTCAACCGAGACAAATCATTGTTGAGGATGTCTCATAGAGGACCAAGGACCAAGGATCCTCAAGATATCTTTGGCTTTTTCCTTTTGATATTTCTTTATGCTGGCTCTGGCGGGCAACTTTCATTATCCCCCCGAAAACCCCGAACTTTATTATCCCTTAGGGTTTATTATCGGGGGCATGGGGTTATGTTTTTGGCGTCCCTTTGGTTTTCGGCGCCCTTTTGGTGTTCGTCGCGCCACGTTGGTTGTCAGTGCCGTGTTGGTTTTCGGCGCCCTTTGGGTTTTCGGCGCCCTTTAGGTTTTCGGTACCCCTTTTCTTTTCGGCGCCCGTTTGGTTTTCGGCGCCCTGAAGGTTTTCGGCGCCCCTTTTGTGTTCGGCGCCCTTTTTAGTTTTCGGTGCCTTGTAGGTTTTCGGAGCCATTTTGTTTTCGGCGCACCTTTGGTTTTCGGCGCCCTCTTGTTTCTCGGCACCCTTTAGGTGGTCGGCGCCCTTGAGGTTTTCCGCGCCCTTCAGGTTTTCGGCGCCCTTCAGGTTTTCGGTGTCTTTTCGGTTTTCAGGGCCCTTTAGAATATCAGCGCCCCTCTGGTTTGGCGCCCTTGAGGTTTTCGGCGCCTTTGTGGTTTTCGGCGCCTTTTTGTTTTCGGCGCGTCGGTGTTCTGTGCACTTTCAGTGTTCGGCGCCCTTTGGGTTTTTCTGCGTCTCTTTGGTGTCCGGCTATTTTTAGGTGATCGGCGCCCTAAGAATTTCGGCGTTCGTTCGATTTTTATAATTTTCGGCGACATTGTGGTTTTCGGCGCCTTGTTGGTGTTCGTTGCCCTTTGGGACCTCGGCGACATTTAGATTTTCGGTGCCCTTTCGGTTTTCGGCTCAATTTTGGTTTTCGGCGCCGCTTTTGTTTTTCGCGCCCTCTTGATGTGCGGCGCCATTTTTGTGTTCGTCGCCCTTTTGGTTTTCGGCGCCCTTGAGGTTTTCGGGGCTATTTGGGTTTTCGGCGCGCCTTTCGTTTCGTGGCGCCCTTTTTGTTTCGAGCGCCCTCTAGGTTTTCTGCGCCCTTTTGGTTTTCGGCACCGTTTTGGTTTTCGGCGCCCTTCAGGTTTTCAGCGCCATTGTGATTTTCGGCGCGGTTTTTGTGTTCGGCGCCCTTGAGGTTTTCTGTGCCCTTTTATGTTTTCGGCGCCCTGTTGGTGTTCGACGCCCCTATGGTTTTCGGTGCCCTTGTGGTTTTCGGCGCCCTTGTGGTTTTCGGTGCCCTTTTCGTTTTCGGGTTGTCGTTGCCCTTTTCGTTGTCGTCGCCGTTGTGATTTTCGGTGCCCCTCTGGTTTTCGGCGCCCCTTTGACATGGCGCGCTCCCGTCGGCTATCCCCCATGAACTGATTCAGGAGATCCTTTCTCGCCGCCAGCCTGGCTACGAATGTTTGATGGATCGCGCCGTCCCTAATTCCAAATGAACCACCCATACCCAAGCAGCACGACCCAGCACGCCCACTAATAATCAGAGTGAGGGGGCCGAACGATCATTCTATATTCCTGGGTGCGTGGATTCAGTGAGAATCCGTGGTGAGGATTATGCTTGTTGCGTTGTTGTTGTTGCTGTTGTTATTGCTTGTTGTCGTCGTCCCCCCCGCGACCCACCCGCGACATCCCGCGACCCACCCTGCGACCCACCCCGCGACCCACCCCGCGACCCACCCGCGACCCAACCCGCGACCCACCCGCGACCCACCCCGCGACCCACTCGCGACCCAACCCGCGACCCACCCCGCGACCCACCCCGCGACGCACCCGCGAGCAACCCCGCGACCCACCCATGACCCACTTGCGACCCACCCGCGACCCACCCCGCGACCCACCCGCGACCGATATTCAATGGTTTGAAGAAAAACTCGGCGCCTGCGGCGGGCTCGCTGTATAATTTATGAAACTTTGACGCCTGCGGCGGGCTTCTCCAGAGTCTCGCAGACTGCAGACGTCCCCACCGCCCCCTCACTCTTATTCGCATCTGCGGGGTGCTACGTACTGTATTGCGTTGAGCCTTCTGCGGCCAAATAGGGCCACCTCAGAATCTCAACCCCCAGACTGGCCCAGGAACAAGAACCATAGTGAATGTAGACTCGTTTCTTAACAAGTTGAGATTCTTGGCCAGTTCTGGCGAACCCTGGCAGGGCTCATTTCGACTCCTCCGATTCGATTCGATTCGATTTCGATGGCTTCCGATTCCGATTCGATTCGACTTGGGATTCCGATTCGGATTCCGACTTCTTATGGAACGCATAGTAGCGTGCCGATTTCCGCCGATACGACTTTTCCCGACTCGGCTGCCAATTTTCGCCGATCCGATTCATTTCGATCGCCGATCCGACTTATCGATTCGATTATGGGCTCTCCTGCCCTGGAGTTCTACCCCGAGAGACCCGAGAAAGAAGCAGCTCCGCCACAGGGGGTGAACCACGCCAGCGCCGCCAGGTCCCTGCAGTGCGCCGCGCCGGCTCCGAGCTTTACTTAGGCGTGCAGACGTCGAGGCCGAGCGGCTCGAGCCCTCCAGGGCCACGTCGGGCCTGTCCCCCTACACCCTAGGCGTTGCTTAAGAAAACTTACGTGTTCGACCAGAGTCTCGATTATTCTTAATGTTTCAATGTGAACCCTATGATGTCAATCGAAATTCTGGTTGCTTACTCAAATTCTGAGACTATGAATTTCTTAGCCCATGATTTCTTAAGCATTTCGCAGGGTGTACAGGGGATTTTGGGCGAAAAATTTGAAATAGTCAGAACATGCACCCCAAATGGCCAACAAAGGCTCAGACAATCCTCCCCCGACTATTTGGTTATGAGTATTTTTGAGTGTTTCTCCTGTGGAGGGACAGGCCCGCCTTGAGCCCCGCGGCCAGCGATGCTCCCAGGGGACGATTTTGTTTTGACTACTTTTGATTACTCGGGGGGAATTTGGAGGGTATTTTTCATGTTTCGCTTTCAAATCCCCTCCGTAGGGACGATTTTGTTTTGACTGTGTTTGATTCCTCGGGGGGGATTTTTTGGGGGGACTTTTCATGCTTCGCCTTACAACCCCCCCCTCGAGTACACATAAGCGTGACCCTTCGCTGGAGTGACCTGTGGTGCGGGCCAATCGGGGTCCCCGATCGCCGAACGCGAGGCGGCAGTGGCGTCTTGCGCGCTTGTGTTTGCCCCCCCCCCCCCCCCCGCGGCCCCCAAAAAGCTGCGCACCAAGGGTCACTCTTACGTGTAGCCGACCCCCCGTAGGGGTAACTCGGGTCCGGGGGAACTCGTGTTTGGATTCCCGAAAAAGGAACCCGAGTTACCCCTGACCCGAGTTACCCCTGATGATTCAGGGCTCTGGACGCCCGAATTATCCGGGGTAACTCGGGTCCGGGGTAAGTCGGGTTCGGATTCCCGAAAAACGAACCCGAGTTAGCCCTGACCCGAGTTGCCCCTGATGATCCCCCCCCCTGTAGGGGGACAGGCCCGACGTGAGCCCAGTGGCCAGCGATGCCCCCGCGCCCCGACGGCGGCCTCGGCGCCGCGGCCGCGGGGCCCCGCGCCCCGGGCGCCCCGCCGCGGCGGCGGTCCGCGGCGCCTCGGCAGGTCTGGGGGGGGGACCTGGGCATGCTCCCTCCTGCTCCTCCTACCTCCTCCTCCTCCTCCTTCCTGCTTTCCTCCCCTCCTCCTCCCCTCCTCCTCCGCCAGCCTCCCACCTCCTGCCTGCGCCTCTCGGTGGTCCGCGGCGCCTCGGCCAGGTCTTGAGGGGGGGGCCTGGGCATGCTTGCGCGGGGCCGCGCACTGCGCAACCGCCGCGCGGGGCCGCGCACTGCGCAACCGCCGCCGCTTCCGTGGGCTCCTCGGCCCGGCGGAGCGCAGGGCCCCGCGCCGCTGCGGGCGAGACTCCGCGGCCCCCTCGGGGGGGAGGGGCCGCGGGCTGCGCCCCCGTCGCTGACGCTCGTGGGCTCCCGGGAGGCACGGCGGAGCGCAGGGCCCCAGGCCGATCCCTTGGCATCGCTCGGGCGTGTGCACTGTTCCTTCGGCGAGGATCCTCGAGGAGCGCCCTCGATCACTTGGAGAGAAAACCACGCACGAAGCCGAAGAAAGCACAGGGAATGGACGTCCGAGCCATGGCCAGCATGCGGGGGGGGGGGCTCGGATGCAACTCCTGGGGAGGTCGAAGCCTGATGTTGTCCTGGTCCGAAGGCCGACCTCATCCGGCTCAGTCCGGTTCAGTCCCGCTTGCTCCTGCTTCGGTCCGAGGCCCGCTCCGGCGCAGCAGCTCCCAAATGGGGCTGCATCCTCCCTGATCTTGCCGACGAAAGCCTCCCAGCAGTTGCCTCCTGAGGGGGTGGCGAGGTGTTCGGTTCCATGCTTCAGTCGGGCCTGTCCGTCTACAGGAGGGATCTTCCAAAATAGTCAAAACTTACTCCGGGGACGAGGTTTTGACAGTTTGGGGGGCATTGGGGGGGGGGGGGACTTATTTTCTGAGTAGGTTCATTTTTTCGCCCAGAATCCCCCTTGGATGGGGGACACGCCCGACTCAAGATCAGGCAGAGGGGGGGGGTGGGGGGGCGAGGTTTGGGGCATTGGGGGGGGGGGGCATTTTCTGAGTAGTTCCCCACATGCTTCGTGGGGTTCTGGTTTTCTTCTCTGCCGCGCCGCACCCGCGACACATACCTCAGCTCAGCTCAGCTCAGCTCAGCACAGCACAGCACAGCACTGCTCAGCATAGCTCAGCACAGCTCAGCTCAGCTCAGCACAGCACAGCACAGCTCAGCACAGCACAGCACAGCACAGTACAGCACAGCACAGCACAGCACTGCTCAGCACAGCTCAGCACAGCTCAGCTCAGCTCAGCACAGCACAGCTCAGCTCGGTCGTCCAGGCCGTAGCAGGCGTGGCACTTTCTCGATATCATAGGGGGTGCGCACGGGGTGGTCCCCCTATCTGCGCCGGTCGTCCAGGCCGTAGCAGGCGTGGCAGTTTCTCGACGCCATAGTGGGTGCGCACGGGGTGGTCCCCCTATCCGCGCCGGTCGTCCAGGCCGCAGCAGGCGTGGCAGTTTCTCGACGCCATAGTGGGTGCGCACGGGGTGGTCCCCCTATCCGCGCCGGTCGTCCAGGCCGTAGCAGGCGTGGCAGTTTCTCGACACCATAGGGGGTGCGCACGGGGTGGTCCCCCAATC
>CAUYUJ010022683.1:87985-120197 GCA_963575745.1 Prorocentrum cordatum | reverse complement strand
GGGCACCGAGGGCGGGAGGCCCGCCCGAGCCCGAGCCCACGGCGGCAGGCGCGCGGGGCCTCGGCGCTGCCGCTCGGGTAGGGCGACTCGCCGGACCTGCGGAGCAGTGCCGCGCGGGGAGCCGCGGAGCAGTGCGGCCTCCGATTCTCTCCGCCGACGCAAGGGGGCGCCCCGGCGAGGGGCAGAACACGGCCCCTGCGCCTCCTCCTCCTCCGCCTCCTCCTCCTCCTCCTTCACCTCCTCCTCCTCCTCCTCCTTCTCCTCTTCTCGCTCCTCCCTTCTTCTTCCTCCTCCTCCTCCTCCTCCTCCGGATGGCTGGAACACTGGAGCCGAATCGGACAGGGCCAGCCGGGGTCGATATCGGACCGGATGGATCTTGGATCGAGATGGCCGCGGGCGTGGGTCCCGCCGCCTACCGTGGGCCGTCGGATGGCGGCCCTCGGTGGAGGAACGAACTTGAGAAATCCATGAATCTGGTAAGGAACTTGAGTTAAGCTTTCTTCTTCGTCGTCGTCGTCGTCGGTGTCGTCGGTGTCGTCGGTGTCGTCGGTGTCGTCGTCGTCGTCGTCGTCGTCGTCGTCGTCGTCGTCGTCGTCGTCGTCGTCGTCGTCGTCGTCGTCGTGGTCGTCGTCGTCGTCGTCGTCGTCGGCGGCGGCGGCGGCGGCAGCGGCGGCGACGCAGGTGTCGTCCACTTCGTCGTCGTCGTCGTCGTCGTCGTCGTCATCCGCGTCGTCGTCGCCGACACCACGACGCCAGAATAAAGCGGATGCCAGCGTCCTCCTCCTCCTTCTCCTCGTCTTCTTCCTCCTCCTTCACCCCGTGACGCCAGAATGGAGCAGATGCCAGCTCCCTCCTCCTCCTCCTCCTCCTTCTCCTCCTCCTCCCCGTGTTCCTCCTCCTCCTCCTCCTCCTCCTTCTCCTCCTCGTGTTCCTCCTTCTCCTCCTCCTCCTCGTTCTCCTCCTCCTCCTCCTTCTCCTCCTCCTCCTCGGCCGCCGACGAAGACCCACATGGAAGACGACGACGACGACGCTGTCTGCGTCGCGGCAAGGGTGGCGAACGGACAGGGGGCCGTGGACACGTGAAAATACGTACACCGCACGGACGCGCCAAGTGCATGTTGGGTCCCTCCCTCCGCGCACGTGCTGTCACGTGAAGAGAGTCCGACGCGCCCAAGTTGGGCCCCCCCTTGGGGGCCGTGGACGCGCCGCGCGCACGCGCCAGGCGCATGCTGGGCCCCCCCCCTTCGCGCACGTATTGTTACGCGTAGAAAATCCGACGTGCCCTGGTTGGGTCCCCCCCTGGGGGCCGTGGACACGTGAAAGCAGGTGCACCACACGCACGCGCCAGACGCATGTTGGGCTGTCACGTGCAAAGAATCCAACGCGCACTAGTTGGATCCCCCCCGTGGGGTCCGTGGATCAGTGAAGACACGCGCCCCCGCGCGCACGCGCCAGGCACATGTTGTGTCCCAACCCTCTCGGCGCGTGTATTTTCATGTGGAAGCAATCCGTCGCACACAACAAAACGAAAAGAAGTTTTGGGGTCCCCCCCTGGGGGCCGTGGACAACGCGAGATCCATGCTCACACGTTACGCCCAGGCGCATGTTTGGTCCACCCTCCTCCCCCCCTCTCCCCTCCTTTTCCCCCCCCTCATGCCTCCCATCTCCACTGCCTCCTCCCACCTCCTCCTCCCTCCTCCTCCTCCTCCTCCTCCTCTCTCCTCCTACCCTCCTCCTCCTCCTCTCCTCCTCCTCCTCCTCACCCTCCTCCTCCTCCTCCTCCTCCTCCTCCTACTCCTCCTCCTCCTCCTCCTCCTCCTCCTTCCTCCTCTCCCTCCTCCTCCTCCGCCTCCTCCTCCTCCTCCTGCCTCCTCCCTCCTCCTCCTCCTCCTCCTCCTCCTCCTCCTCCTCCTCCTCCTCCTCCTCCTCCTCCTCATCCTCGCTCCTCGCTCCTCCTCCTCCTCCTCCTCCCCTCCTCTCCCTCCTCTCCCTCCTCCCCGCCTGCCTCCTCCTCCTCCTCCGTCTCCTCCTCCTCCTCCGTATCCTCCTCCTCCGTATCCTCCTCCTTCTACTCCCCGGAGGAGGGGGGGTGGGGGGGCGGGCGGCGGACTCCGTATCGCTCTCCTCCCCCTTCCTCCTCCTCCTCCTCCGTCCTCCTCCTCCTCGTCCTCCTCCTCTCCTCCTCTCACTTCCTCCTCCTCCTCCTCCTCCTCCTCCTCCCGTCCTCCTCCTCTCTTCATCCTCATCCTCCCTCCTCGTCCTCCTCCTCCTCCTCCACCACTTCCCTCCTCCTCCTCCTCCTCCTCCTCCTCCTCCTCCTCCTCTCCTCCTCCTCCTCCTCCTCCTCCTCCTCCTCCCTCCTCCCCCTTCTCCTCCTCCTCCTCCTCCTGGAAGGGGGGGGGGGGGGATCGCCGACTATACGCCTGTACCGGCCCTGTCTAGCATGGAGGAAACGGGTCCTGAGGGAAACGGGTCCTGGACACTGGTGCCTTCCCCGAGGATGCGTTCTTCATCCCGAGTCGTTTTCTGACGGACGCGCGGCCCGTGGCGGGCCCCGAGCGCCTGCAAACGGCGAAAAACCGCAAGGGCCCGTTTCCCTCAGGACCCGTGTCCCCCGTGGAGAGCCCGTCAAGGCCCACCCTGCAGCGATCCAGGACCGGCGTGCGCGACCGCCATGCGTGGCCGGGACGGCGCAGAGCTGCACGGGTCCCGGGATCGGGGCAGGCCTGGCCAAGCGCGGTGTCGGAAAACCGCCCGGCACGCCACAGGACAACGCATGCAGATGGAGCATGCACAGAGGAGCATCCTTCCGGGTACCCTCCCCAGGATGCACAAGAACACCCCCAGAAACACGGAGGACAATAGGGTACCCTCCCCGAACCGACCTCGAACTTGTACCTCGGTCCAACCGTGCACTGAGGTATCTGGGCCCTGTCCCATGCGGCTTCGCAGGCACGCCACATGACAACGCATGCAGTTGGAGCAGGGACAAAATAACATCCTTCACGGTACCCTCTCCCAGGATGCACAAGAACACTCACGAACACGGAGGACATTAGGGTACCCTCCCCGAACCGGCCTCGAACTTGTACCTCGGTCCGACCGTGCACTGAGGTATCTGGGCCCCGTCACATTGGGCTTCGCAAGCACGTCACATGACAACGAATACAGTTGGAGCAGGGACAAAATAACATCTTTCAGGGTACCCTCTCCCAAGATGCACAAGAACACTCACAAACACGGAGGACATTAGGGTACCCTCCCCGAACCGACCTCGAACTTGTACCTCGGTCCAACCGTGCACTGAGGTATCTGGGCCCTGTCCCATGGGACTTCGCAGGCACGCCACATGACAACGCATGCAGTTGGAGCAGGTACAGAAGAACATCCTTCAGGATACCCTCCCCAAGGATGCACAAGAACACCCCAGAAACACGGAGGACATCAGGGTACCCTCCCCGAACCGATCTCGAACTTATACCTCGGTCCGACCGTGCACTGAGGTATCTGGGCCTTGTCCCATGGTGCTTCGCAGGCACGCCACAAGACAACGCATATAGTTGGAGCAGGGAAAGACGAACATCCTTCAGGGTACCCTCCCCCAGGATGCACAAGAACATCCCACAAACACGGCGGACATTAAGGTACCCTCCCCGAACCGACCTCGAACTTATACCTCGGTTCGACCGTGCACTGAGGTATCTGGGCCCTGTCCCATGGAGCTTCGCAGACACGCCACAGGACAACGCATACAATTGGAGCAGGGACAGACAAACATCCTTCAGGGTACCATTCCCCAAAATGCACAAGAACATCCCACAAGCAAGGATGACATTAGGGTGCCCTCCCCGAACTGACCTCAATCTTACACCTCGGCTCCACCGTACACTGAGGTATCTGGACCCTGTCCCATAGGGCTTCGCAAGCACGCCACAGGACAACGTGTAGTGTATAGTTGTCTGCCTGGTTCGCCAGGCGACACGCGTCAAACAAGATGTGTGTATGCACACATATCCGTATAAAGATGTACACTGCGTTTGGGCTGCCTGTTGCTACCAAGCGGTGGACAAACATAGCATAGTATAGTGGGCAGGTTTCTGTCCCCGAGTGTAGGTGTATGGTTGGCGCCTTCCAGCACCACAGCCCACCGAAACACTCCTCTCATGCTGTCGTCGTGCTGTCATGAGGAATTCGAATCATTCGAATGACTCGCCATCGCTCGGACGTCCATTCCCTGTGCATGTTTCGATGTTGTACGTGCTGTTTTCCTACACTATGCAGGATGCTCCTCGATGGTCCGAGCCGAGAAAAAATCTCACGTCCGAGCAACGCCAAGATTCACGGAATGGCTATTCTGGCCGCGGCGAGCCTTGGCCCCTCTTGGGGACCAACCTCGGATCACTCTGGGTCTCTTCGGGGCCCCTCGGGCCGTGCCGGAAGCCCTGGGGACCAGCCCAAGAAGCCCCCGAAACATAATGTGTGCGCGTGATTCCCGCATTCTCTCCGCATCGGTCGCACGAGCGTCCAAGACGGCCCAGGGAGCCCCCAAGACCGGCCCCATGCCCCAGAGACGGCCCAAGAGGCCCCCGAGGCGGCCCCCCCGAGGAGCCAAACGCGCGCACCACCGTCGCGCCCGTGGAAGCGAACACTTCCAACATGATCCCAAGGCCCGCGAGAGGCCCTCAACAGGCCCCCAGCAGGCCCCGCGAAGCACCCGAGTGCACCACAGATGCCCTAAAGGGACCTTCCAAGGCGCTCCCCCCCCCTGCACGAGCCCCAAACATGTCCCCAATCGGGGGCGTCCAAGAGCGGGGGGGCGCAAATCATGGCCAGCGGCATGCGCGCGGCCCAGGGGGGGGGGGACGCCTTGAAACACGAAGAGGCGCCATGACTTCTGGGGAGAGATCATGGCCCTGGCTACGATATTCCCCCCCCCCCCCCCCCCCGTCATCACCCCCCTTTTGGCCGCCCCCGACCCGAGGCCGTCACGTGACCCTGGCGCCGTGGCGGGATCGGCTGCACGTAAGAGTGACCCTGGGTAAGAGTGACCTTTGGTGCGTGGCTCTTTCGGGGGCGCGAGGAGGCCAAACACAAGCGCGCAAGACGCTAATATCGCAACGAGCGCGGCGATCGGGGGGACCCCAGTGAGCGCGCACCAAAGGTCACTCCGGCGAGGGTCACTCTTGAGTCTAGTCGACGGGAGGGGCTGGAGGCCAGCAGATCTCCGCCCTTGCAGGTTGAGGGCCGCCGCCTGCCCCCGGCCCCCCGTCGCCCTGCTGCCTCTCACGCCCCAGCGGCCTCTCGCGCGCGGGGTCGGCGGGGGCGGGGAGGGGATCTTGGCTGGCCGCGGCGAGCCTCGGTCACGATTTTTTTTTTTTTTTTTTTTTTTTTTTTTTTTTTTTTTTTTTTTTTTTTTTTTTTTTTTTTTTTTTTTTTTTGTGTGTGTGGGGGGGGGGGGCGACCCGGCTCCGAGGAGCGACCCGAGGCCCAGAGCCAGCCCCGAGCCCACAGTGGTCCCTCCCTCGGCGTCCTGGCTGTGCCCATCCGTTCGCCCTTCCTCGCCAAACCCCTGCCTCTCCGCGGGGGGGGGGCGAGGGCCGTGGGGAGCAGCACGAGCAGGAACGGGAGCAGGAGCACGCGGACGAGAACAGGGCGGCGGAGGAGGAGGAGAGGGAGGGCAAGCTAGGAGGGGTGGTGGTATGGAGTCGGGGGGCGGGAACTCTCAAGTTCGCGGGCCAGGCCAGTGCTGCGTGGACCCCTGCCGGCCCGCGCCGCAGGTGACTCCAGCGAAGAGTCACTTACACACGTAGCCGACTGGAGAAGAAAGGCAATCACATCATTTTTTTGTTTTTGTTTGTGTTGTTTTTTGAAGTTATTCACACGTCCTGGACGTGGGGTTCTGATCAGTGGTGCCGCTTCTACGCCTCACCCTTCACTCTTCCTCTCACGTTCGACCGACTCACGCTCGACACGATTCTCACCAATACGCAGACTCACATACTCACTATCAATGTGGGGATGTCTGAAACGAAACGCCAATTTTTGGAAGTAGGCGTGTGTCTCTTTTTGGGGCCCATGGTCGCCGCGATGCAGCGGACATGCCATTTGTGCCGCCTGAGGGGGTGTTGCCTATGGGTGGTCCACGGGCACAGTCGCACCCAGATTGTGGGGATGTCGCAAGCAAAGCGGTTATATTGGAAAGTAGACGCGTCGCCTCTCAGAACCCAATCAGCGCAGCGATTCAGCAAGCATGGCATCTGGGCCACCTGCAGGGGTGTCGACCACTTGGTGGGCCCTGGAAACGACAAGGCCGTTTTGTTCCCCTTCCGTTTTGCTGTTTTTTCCCGGCTCCGTCGCCGCTTGTTTGCCGATTCCGTCGCTGTTTTTGTTTCCGTCTCCAGCTCCTGTTCCAATCCCGAAGCAATTTGTTTGCCATTTCCGGTCGCTATTTGTGTACTCTTTCCAATTACAGAGGACATCTTTCGGAAACGGTGAAGCAACGGCCCTGCCGTTCCCGGGGCCTACTGAGGTCGAGCAGTGGTGTACCACGGACCCGCTCTCGCCGAGATTGCTGGGATGTCTCAGGCGAGGTGCCTGTCTTGGCTCAGTAGATGGTGGGACGCCGCCCGATACGAGCATGTAGCATGCTCGTGGTGATATGGGAGGGGGGCGATGAGGAGGGAGGAGGAGGAGGAGGAGGAGAAGGAGGAGGAGGAGGAGGAAGAGGAAGAGGAAGAGGAAGAGGAGGAGGAGGAGGAGGAGGAGGAGGAGGAGGAGGAGAAGGAGGAGGAGGAGGAGGAGGAGGAGGAAGACCACCCGCAACCGCCATTACTACCACCACTGCCACTGCCGCCACTGCCACTACTACCACTGTAGCACGCCGATGCTACGTGGTGATGTGGGAGGCGCACGCCCAACACGAGCACGCAGCATAACAGCAGTGCAGGACATCGTTTCCCGAGCGAGATGTGCCCAGGAAGCGCCCGCCACGGAGTCTATATATATATATATATATATACACTGTAAGATCTCTGAGCGCGCACGTCGCCCTTGTCTGGGCCGACGCGTGCGTGGTGCACGTCTGCGTGGGCGGTGTCGAGCTGGGTCGGTCCTCGCGGCCCCGTGGAGAACGAGACTGAGACGAAGCGTGCCTGTCACATGCTGGCCACCGGATGGGCAGACGCCTGGGGGTGCGACGCAGGCCCTCGCGTGCGCTCTCCGAAGCTGGATCGCCTCGCGAAGGTCCCCGACGTACCGCTAGCCGGGCCCGCGCACACGCAAGCGCTCTCATACCCAGATGCGCCGACCGATGCGGCATACTCAAGCTCCCGTGGCCCAGGCCCGCGCATTCACAGGCGCTCACACACAGAACCACTCGTACTCAGCCGCTCGTACTCACCTGCTCACACTCCGATTCACCTGTGCCGAGACACGCAGAATGGAACGCGCAAGAAAATCGACGCAGCTCTGGGGATCTCCACGTCGAGTAATAGAGAAAGGGGCGCGGAGAAGGTAATGTTAGGTTGGGCATGCCCCCCTACAGGCGTATTTGGAACGACAAATAATACATACCCAAATAATACATACCCCAAACATATTCAACATTTTTTTAAAATTACCAAATCAGCGTCGCCAGACTATTTTTTGACTATTTTTGAATATTCCCCCTGTAGAGGGACAGGCCCGACTTAAAGGTAATGGATGACGGGGACGGGCGCTGGGAGATGGGGTGGCAGGGAGGGATGGAGGGGATGGATGCGGGGGGCGTGGTAATCGGGATGGCTGCTACATCCGCGAAGCGAAGACATGGCGAGGCCTACCGGGGGAGGCAGCTGGAAAGGAAGAGCCAGATACATCCTCGAACCCCGCCGTTCAACCTCGAGCCTGGATCCGCGGCCTTCCCCGCTGGCTTGCGGGCCCAGGGGAACGCTGCAGAGGGGAGAACGAAGGGGGCAACAGTGGGGCACTTCCCGCGATGAGACGAATGCTTATAGGGGCCTGTGAACAGGGAACTTGGAGAGAGGATCCATTGCAGCATCGATGATGCACCTTGGATTTACACTTGCCCTATCCCTCTTCCTCCTCCTCCTCCTCTTCCACTCGGAAAGCCGAAACCAGCTAGATACAACACATTTCGCCTCCCGACCCGTCTCAATTCTACCGTTTCGTCTGACACGATCGCCGTCGTCCTCGTCGTTGTCCTCCTACTCCTGCTACCCCGCCTTCCCCCCCTTTTCATCCGCCCTTCGTTGTCGTCGTCCTCCTTGCTCCCTCATCCTCCTCCCAACCCCGCGTCCCACTGCCCCCCCCTTCGTCCGACACAATCGTCGTTGTCATCGTCCTCCTCCTCCTCCTCCTCCTGCAGGCCTCCCTTCCCCGATGCCGCCCGTACGTCCGACCTGATATTCGTCGTCGTCCTTGCTATCCTCGGGTCGGGCGAAAGGGGGGGATAGCAAAGGGTGGGTTTGAGAATCAGCTCACGCAGCTGATTTTCCCGAGGCGGCTATGTATCGAGGAACGGGCCCCGTGGTGAGGCCGAAACCAGCTGCATGCAGCAAATTTCGTACCCCCCCCTTTCCCAATCCCCCCCCCTTTCGCCCGACCCGATATCCTCCTCCTGGAGGACGAGCGCCAAGCTGGCGCGAGACTGCCGCGCGGCGCGCGGGGGGCGCGCGCGGCGGACTCGTCGGCGTGCGAGCCCAGCTCCCAGATGTCGACGCGCTCGCGCGGCACCGGGGCCTCCAGGAAGACGGGCACCTCCGGCGCGTGTTTTGCAGCTGTAAGCCGAGCAGTTGCACAGTCCTCCTCCTCCTCCTCCTCCTCCTCCTCCTCCTCCTCCTCCTCCTCCTCCTCCCTCCTCCCTCCTCCCTCCTCCCTCCTCCCTCCTCCCTCCTCACTCGAGGACTGGCGGAATCCCCTCTGGCGAAACGGTCTCCAGTGGAAGCTGCCAGGGGCTCTCCACGTGCGCCGCTGGACTCCGACTGGACGCAGGCGGAGTAGCCAATCGGCGTCCAGGCGCTCTCGAGTGTACTCGGCAGAACGCGGGCCGATCGGCCAATGCCGAGTGAACAAGTGCAGAATTCCTCAATCGACTCGTCTGGGTGGGCGATCTCTCGTTGCCCGACTCCTTCCTCTTCCCTCCCCGCTCCTTCTCGGATTGTTTCCCCCTCCTGTCTGGAAAGGGGGGGCGCGAGGATCGAGGCGGATCTGTGTTGTTGTGCTCCTCCGATGCTAGTGGTTGTCATGTTTTGACGCGCTGCTGTTTCCTATTCAGTGCTCTCATTTGAGGGATGAAAAAAACGACCCTATCCTGGGTTATAAGTGCGTGGTCTGTAAACCTCCTGGGAACCCCCAAAGCCTAAAGCCGCCAGGACGCGGCACATCACGCAGGGTTTACCCTGTCAGCCCACAGGAGTTTCAGCGCACAGCGCCTCGTAAACCAGGGTAGGGGCGTTTTTTCTGGCCTTGACTCATGTCGGGAAGAAGGAGGATGCGAAGTGGAGCCGCAATCAATGACAACTGCGCCGCTCGTCACTCTGATCGGCGCGGGCACCTCTGGCGGCGCGCGGAAGCACGCCAGGAAGCTGGAAGCACACACGGCCGGACTCAAATGTGGACCGTGGAGCATCCCGAGGCCCCGCGCCGGATGCACACGAGCACGCCTGGCGTGCCCCACCACAAAAGGGCCCAGCGCTGGCCAGGCGTGCGGCCGCACGTGCCTGCGCGGCAAGCCCGTGTGGTGGCGACAGGCGCGTTGGTCTCTGACGCCGCGTGGGGGGTTCAGCATCGAACGCTCATGCCTCCCCGATGCCGCAAATCGCTAGACATCGGCCGATTCCGGACCACCGCCGGCGTTCAGGGCTTAAACGCAGGCGCTAGATTCAGGCCGGGCACGTCCTCCTACAAGCGGATTTTGGAAGACACATGGAAAACAGTCGGGACAGATTCAAACATACTCGAACATGGGCAGAAGATCGTCCCCAGGATCTTGCTTCCGGCTATTTTGGGCTACTCCTCCCGTAGAGGGACACGCCCGACTTGACGCCAGACTCCCCGCCGCGTCGAAGCGGCACGAACCTGCCGCACGGCGCCCCCCCCGATGAGGGGCAACGATAGGAAGGGATAGGGATAGGGGGGGAAGCGTCGACGTGTAATCGGCGATACATCGCCGACAGATCGGCGATGTGCCCGCGATAGTGAACCCGCACCTTCCTGGGCAGGCTGGGGCCATCTGGCCCCCATCGGCGACCAATGGACGCAGTGGGAGTCGATGCGTCCCCCCCTGTGCCCATCCCACCCTATCTGGCCATCGCTCGGACGTCCATTCCCTGCGCTTTTTTCGGTTTCGTGCGTGTTTTTTTCGGTTTCGGTGCTTTCGTGTTTCTTTTTTGTTGTTTCTTTTTTCGTTTCGGTCTTTTCGTGGTGTTTTCGGTTTCGGTGGTGTCTTCGGTTTCGGTGGTGTCTTCGTGTTTCTTTCTTTCGTGGTGTCTTCGGTTTCGGTTTCGTGCGTGTTTTTTTCGTGCTTCTCTTTTTTTTCGTGCTCTTTTCGGTCTCGTGCGTGGCTGCTCCTCGATGGTCCTCGCCGAAGGAAACAAAATGCACACGCCCGAGCGATGCCAAGTACAGTGGGGGCGTTGACCTAAGGAACGCTAAATAAGGAACGAGGCCCCTTTTTCCCATAGGTTCAACCTCGGTTTCCCGTGGAAAACCTCAGGAAAACCCGAGGCAAACTCCGAAACAGTCAAGGAACACCGAGCCCCTCCCCAACGAAAGGGGCTCCTTCTTCAGCGCCCCGACTGTACTATCGCTGCCCCCGACCTCCGACCTCCGAGAGCCCGCGCGCGGCGCTGTTCAGGGGGGCGTGAGACCCGGGCACAGGGGACCCGGAAATCCCCGACGAGGTCGTCCAAAAAAATGACGAGGCCGAGCCTGCGTTTTGACGAGGCCTCCCGCTGCAGACATCCCACGAAACTCCTACTCGTCCAAACCCGAGGCGCGGTCGTCAAAAAACGATGGCGAACCCGAGTCCTGGCAAACCCGGGTCTTACGCTCCTCCGACCTCCGAGAGCCCGCGCGTGGCGCTGTGCGGGCCGCGCCCGCCCTCCCCGGGGCGCCGCCCGGGCGCGGGGCGCCGCCCGCGGCAGTTATCGAGGATAGGGGGGCGCCCGGCGGCGGGGCGCCGAGGCCGGCGGATGGGCGGCGGCGTCGCGGCGCCGGGGAGGCACCCCAGGACGCCCAGCAGGCCCCCCCCCCAACTCCTCCTCCTCTCCTCCTCCTCTCCTCCTCCTCCTCCTCCTCCTCCTCTCTCCTCCCTCCTCCTCCTCCTCCTCCTCCAGGTCTGATCTCCTCCTCCTCCTCCTCCTCCTCCTCCTCCTCCTCCTCCTCCTCCTCCTCCTCCTCCAGGTCTGATCTCCTTCTCGTCCTCCTCCTCCTCCTCCTACTTCTCCTCCGAGGCCCGGCAAAGGCCCCAAAGAGGCCCCCAAGACGCCCCCGAGAGGCCGAGAGGCCCCAACGGGCCTCCCAGAGGCCCCCCTACAGGCCGCCAAAGGGCACCTCAACGGACTTCACAGCTCCCGAGAGCCTGCCACGGCCCTGGAGAAGCTCCACTGCAGTGGAGGCCAGGTCCACACGAAACCTGCCGCAAGGAGCCCCAACACCCTGAGACCCCAGGACGTCCCCCGCTTTTTGCTGTGGGGGCGCCACGCCTGCCCTGGCAGCACCATCGGAGCCCAGGGCGCCCAGGGCACCCTGGAGGCAGGCGGGGTGTTTCTTGGCATGGGCCTCCACTGCACCGTCCCCTTTTAACCATCCTCCTCCTTCTCCCATCCTCCTCCTCCTCCTCCTCCTCCTCGATCTCCTCCTCCTCCTCCTCCTCCTCCTCCTCCTCCCCCTCCTCCTCCTCCTCCTCCTCATCCTCGTCCCCCTCCTCCTCCCCCTTTCGTCGGAGCAGAGAGGTCGGAGGGCGGGGGAGCAGCGAGAGGGTCGAGGAGTCCGCAGGCCGAACGGTTTGGGCGCGGGTCGCTCCGCCTGGGCCCCCCTATCGCAGGCTTCTTGCCGCCAGGCCGCGGCTGGATTCCAGATTTGAATCCTCCTCCTCCTCCTCCTCCTCCTCCTCCCCCTCGTCCTCCTCCTCCCCCTCCTCCTCCTCCTCCTCCTCCTCCTCCTCCTCCTCCTCCTCCGCGGCTGGATTCCAGATTTGAACGTGTATGGTGCGAGCGCACCTCTGGAGAGGGCTGGGGGCCGTGTTCTCAAAGGGGGTGCGGAGAGCAGGGCTGAAAACCTAACGGTGTTTTTCGTTTTCGTTCTGTCTTCGTTATCCCTCGCTTTTGCCTCGAATCCGCCTCTGCTGCAAACCGAAGTCGAAACGAAAACGGCCCACGAAATCACCAAAAACACCGTTTAGGTTCAGCCCTGGTGGAGAGGGAACAATTGGAGGGGAATTGGAATATTGGGTGGGGGGGGGGGGCGTGCGCTTGGACTCGGTGATACATGCCCGATGGAGCAGAGATATGCCCGCGACAGCGACACCGCTCGTCACTGCTTCCCTCCATGGGCCAATCCCCCTGTCGTTGCCCCTGAAGCGTGAGGGGAAACAAGAGCACGCCTCGGACCTGGGGAGCGGACCACTGGCCTTTTATGTCTGAGGGACCCAACGCATGCACAAGCGTCAACTTCCAGACATTCGCGCAGATTTCGTGGGTCGGCGCTGGACCCGCGGCGACGCCGCCTGCGCCGCCAGTTTTGTGCTTACGCAGGTGAGCGTTTTTCCCCAAACAGCTTGCTGAACGGGGTGCTGTTGTGATAGAAGCTAACTCCGGCCGAGGGAAAGGGAAGCAGAGACATCCTCACAAAAATCTGATGGTCCGGGCCGTTTCGCTTAAGACATCTTCACAACTCTCGTTTCTGAGTTGGCCGGGATCGGCCGTTTCGCCTGTGACATCCTAGAAAAATTGCGCTCCGGGACGCCGCGCGAGAGGTGGTCCGGGCCGTTTCGCTTGAGACATCCTCAAAACTCTGAGCCCCGAGGTGCCGTGCGAGAGGTGGTCCGGCCCGCTTCGCCTGAGACATCCTCGCAACTCCAGGCTCCGAGATGACGCTTGCGAGGTGGTTCGGCCCGTTTCGCCTGAGACATCCTCGCAACTCTAAGCCCCGAGATGCCGTGCGAGAGGTGGTCCGGCCCGTTTCGCCTGAGACATCCTCGCAACTCTGGGCTCCGAGATGCCGCTTGCGAGGTGGTTCGGCCCGTTTCGCCTGAGACATCCTCACAACTCTGGGCCCCGAGGTGCAGCGCAAGAGGTGGTCCGGCCCGTTTCGCCTGAGACACCCTCGCAACTCTGAGCTGAGATGCCCTGCGCGAGGTGGTCCGGCCCGTCTCGCCTGAGACATCCTCGCAACTCTGAGCTCTGAGATGCCGTGAACAAGGTGGTCTGGCCCGTTTCGCACAAGACATTCTCGCAACTCTGAGCTCCCAGATGCCGCGCAAGAGGTAGTCCAGCCTGGGGGCCCAGAAGACCATATCTTACATATCCCCCCTGGGACCCTGGGAGCCCCAGGAGGCCCCAGAGAGCTTCAGGAGGCCCCAGAGAGCTTAGGAGGCCGCAGGACGCCCAGGACAGGCCCCAGGGGTCCCGAGGACATCCCCAGGAGGCTCCCAGGAGGTCTCAGGAGGCCCCCTATCAGAACGTGTCAAGTTAATACACATCCGGTGTCGATTCGTTGATTTTTCCTGCTCTTGTCCCCCCATTTTTGGGGGCCCCGACGGCTACATGTTAGATATCCCCCCCTGGGAGCCCCAAGAGGCTTCAGGAAGCCCCAGGTGGGGTCCAGGAGGCCACAGGAGGGAGCAGGAGGTCCCCAGGAGGCCCAAGGAGGCCCCAGGAAGCCCCCGCAACTCGGAGCTCTGAGACGCCGCGCTCGAGGTGGTCCGGGCCGTTTCGCCTGAACTTCCTCGCAGCGCGTTTCGCAAGAGACATCGTCGCAACTCTGGGGTCCGAGATGCCGCGCGCAAGGTGGTCCAGCCCGTTACGCTGGAGACATCCTCGCAACTCTGGGCTCCGAGATGCCCTGCGCGAGGTGGTCCGGCCCGTTTCGCCTGAGACATCCTCGCAACTCTGAGCTCTGAGATGCCGTGCGCAAGGTGGTCCGGCCCGTTTCGCATAAGACATCCTCACAACTCTGACTGAGCTCCCAGATGCCGCGCAAGAGGTGGTTCGGCCTGGGGGCCCAGAAGACCACATGTTACACATCCCCCCTGGGAGCCCCAGGAGGCTGCAGAGAGCTTCAGGAGGCCGCAAGACGCCCAGGACAGGCCCCAGGGGTCCCCAGGAGATTCCCAGGAGGCTCCCAGAAGGCCCCAGGAGGCCCCCTATCAGCACGTGTCAAGTTAATACACATCCAGTGCCGATTCGTTGAGTTTTCCTGCTCTTGTGCCCCCCCCCCTCCCATTTTTGGGGGGCCCCGACGGCTACATGTTAGATATCCCCCCCTGGGAGCCCCAAGAGGCTTCAGGAAGCTTCAGGTGGGGTCCAGGAGGCCACAGGAGGCCCCCGCAACTCGAGCTCTGAGACGTCGCGCTCGTGGTGGTCCGGCCCGATTCGCCTGAACTTCCTCGCAGCACGTTTCGCAAGAGACATCGTCGCAACTCTGGGGTCCGAGATGCCGCGCGCGAGATGATCCAGCCCGTTACGCTGGAGACATCCTCGCAACTCTGGGCTCCGAGATGCCGTTCGGGATGAAGAGAAGGTGGGGGAGGACGAGGACGAGGAGGAGGAGGAGGCATGTTCTAACGTGCCATGCTAGCCCACACTGGACGGGCGCGCAATCGACCTTGGAAACCTCAGTGGGTTTAAACACCCTGTTTGGGGATACTGCGCTCCGGCTATAACTTTATTCGGCGTTTCGACATTGGGCGGAAGGGGAGGGGGAGGGGGGGGGGTCTGGCTTCAGACCCCTGCTTAGTGCGACTGTCTGGGACCGTGCGTCCTATGGGGGAGACGCCACCTGCTTGAAACAGGCGCCAGAAACAGCCAAGATCTGCTCCACGGGGGGGAAGGGGGGAGGGGGGGGGTGCGTTGGCCCGCGCAGATCGGCAAAATGATAAACAAGAAAACGATCACCAGTTGTTCCAGCGGAAATCGGCAGCCAAGACGGGAGAAGCCGAATCGGCGAACATCGGCAAACCAATAATTAGGCCTCCGTTGAGGAACCGGAGCCCAAGACCGGAATCCGAAGTCGAACCGTATCGGAATCGGAGGCCATCGAAACCGAACCGAACCGCATCGGAGGAATCGACACGAGCCCTGCGTGGGCCCTACCCTTAGGTCGGGCCTGTCCCCCTACAGGGGGATTCTGGGCGGAAAAATAGGAATACCACAAACATGCCCCCAAACTAAGCAACAATGGTCAACACATCGTCCCCATGCGATTTTTTAAACTACTTTTGAATATTCCCACTGTAGAAGGACAGGCCCGCCTTAACCCTGCCCCCCAGGACCAGACCTCGATCCTACCCCCCAGGACAGGCCCGCCTTACCCTCCTCGACCCTCGCCCACCGGGCGGCAGAGTGCAAAAAGCGCACCTCCTGCGCGCCGGGGCGGGGCAGAGGCGGGAGGCGGGCACACGGCGGGCCGAGCGCGGCCAGCGGGCGCCGCGGAGGGGCGCCCGGGGACACGCGGGCAGACAGGCACGCAGGTCCCAGGATTCCCCCTCCCTCCTCCTCCCTCCTCCTCCCTCCTCCTCCCTCCTTCTCCCTCCTCCTCCCTCCTCCTCCCTCCTCCTCCCTCCTCCTCCCTCCTCCTCCCTCCTCCTCCCCAGCTTTTCCCACACGTTCTGGGTCTTCGTCTCCCCCCCCCCACTTCCCAGAGTTGCCCACACTCTCCTGGGAGTCGACGATTCGTTGCGTCCGTGGGTTTTTTCCCCCTCCTGAGGCGCCCGACTCGAGCAGAGACCGACGACGCCAGGCTGCCGGCGGAGAGCCCCAAAAGCGACCCGCCGCGGGGCGTACCGAGAGACCGCGGCTGGCAGCGCACCGCAGGCCCCCGTGAGGAGGTCGCCTGGCAACGAGTGGGCGCGGCCCAGGCGGCAGTGCTGCTCAATGGGGCCTTGGGCACAGAAGCTGCCCGCAGTCGCCCCCTTCCCCGTAGTGTTTCTTGAGGTTGCGCCAGCTTGAGTCCTAGGATCCTCCTCGTCTTCGTCCTCCTGCTCCTGCTCCTCCTCCTCCTCCTCCTGCTCCTGCTCCTCCTCCTCCTCCTCCTCCTCCTCCTCATCCTCCTCCTCCCCTCTCGACTTATCAGCTGGGAAAGCCGGCCTGGGGCGGCCGAAGCGTGCGCGGAGGTCAAGGCAAGCAAGCAAGCAAGACGTCGTACACCCGGAGGTGCGCAGGACACAGGATTGGGGAAACAAACGCTACTACGTATACAATGCAATTGGGCTGCGCGGCGCTATGCTGACAGCTTCGCTGTGCGGACAAATTGCCGCCAGGAAGCTTCGCTCGTCAAGAGTGGGGTCAGATTGGCAATGCCGCCTGCCGCTACGCACGCAACGCGTAGCACTTGTGTCGTCCAGTCCGCGCGCGGCCGGCCAGCTTTCTTTACGTGCCTATCCGACGCTGGCCGGAAAGATCCAGGGCAGAAGGTGGCCTCTCAAGGAGGCTGCGCTAACTGTTCCCTCGGTCACGTCACGGCCTGCAGGCGTCTCGCTGTGCTCCATGGGTGGCCTGGGGTCCGTGGGCGAGAGCACTGAGGTGCCAAGGCTCTGCCAAGACTCTCTTGTACAAGAATCTTGCCAGGGGTGCCAGAGGTCCAAGCGCCAGGCCCGCTCCCGGAACCCACAGTCCAAACATCTTGATGTCTCGCTTGTACTTCTGCCGCCTCCTCCTCCTCCTCCTCCTCCTCCTCCTCCTCCTCCCTCTCCTCCTCCTCCTCCTCCTCCTCCAACTCCTCCTCCAGTTTTTCCTCCTCCTCCTCCTCCTCCTCTTCCTCCTCCTCCTCCTCCTCCTCCTCCTCCTTGCGCCGAAAGCGAGGCCCCTGTGTGGAACGCCCAGATGTCTCGCGTCCAACCAGGAGGAGGCCCTCGGCAGCCCCTCGCTGCACGAGCGGGAGCAACTTCGGTCTTCGTCGGCCAGATCCGCCCGGGCCCTGTCGTGAAGCCGGGCTGGTCGGGCAGCAGCAGCTCCCAAACTCAGGTTGGCGAAGGGCGGAAAAAGGGGGAACCAGCCCCACGTGGCTCCCGAACCTGGGTCAGCCAGGGAGGGTTGGCTGACCTCCCGTTGGCGCTGCCCCCCGTTGCGTGAGCCCTGGCTTCGACATGGGTGCGGCGATCCAGCGTTGCGCTGCTGACGCGCACCACTGCCCCCGCCCATGGTGACTATGCTTGGGCTCCTCAGCTAAACAATCGTCTCCTCAATTGTTCGTGGAAGGATGGTACTGGCGGCTGGTGGACTTCAGAGAGTGTGCTGTGGAGCAGTCAAGGGAAGCTGCAGCGGCACCCACGCTTTGCGGGTCTAGTTTCTAGTGGGGTGCGGTGGGGCCAGGAACCAGCGCTGGTAGTAATGAAGATACAAGGCTCTTTGGGCGAGTGGGAGCTAGCTTGTGTCGGGAGTCACCATTGGCAACAATCAGGGCTGGTGGGGCTGATATGGGGGCTAGTTTAGGGGGCGAATGTCCACAACCAACGTTGGTGGCAAACTATTGAGGTGGGGGGGCAGACGGAGCCTGGGCTGGGAGCCAGCGTTGGCGGCAATCTGGGCTAATGGGAGTGAATGGGCGAAAAGAGAGAGGGCCACTGGGGCCCCTGTCGGGAACCAGCGTTGCGGGCAACCAAGCGGCGACCAAATCCAATGTTACTCACGGAGGCTGTCTGGGGGCCGGTCGGACACGAGCGTGAAAGTGGAAGAGCTGGTTTTGGCAGCGCTGGGGGCAATCAGGGCCAGCGGGGGCTACCGGCCAGGGACAGCAAGGCTTCATTGGGCACACTCCTCCAGAAGCGAATGCTGGGAGGCCACCTGGATTTGAATGAAACCACGTAATAAGAAACCCGTCAGGGCGATCAGTGCTTTGGGGAGAACCCTGGTACCTGCATCATGTGGAACCGAAATCAATCTGGATTTGCAGACGTGGGGAGCAGTGGTATTCGTGCCAGCACTGCCGCACTGCCAGACACTACATACAGCACCTGCACCCACTGGCCTTTTATGACGGCGGATACCACAGTGCTGTCAATCGCAGCCAATGGGGTACTCAAATAATAGCTACTCGTGCCAGCAACAGCCGCAACAAACAATGCAGAAGCATGGCGACCAAGACAATGCAATGTTGCGACCAAGACAATGCAATGTGGAGAACAACAAAACGGTCAATTATAGTACCCGCGCCCATGCTGCAGTCAAAACGAGGCGTCAACTATCGCGGGCCAAGAGCACAAGCCTCTTCGCAGAAAGGCCAAGGTCCCAAGGAGACACCTCAGACGACGGGCATGCAGAGGTGGAGCCCGACAACGAAGAAGACGTCAGGGCACCCCTCCAGGTGAGTGGCGAACAGACATGGCCTCACGCAAGAAGACGCACCGACCCTACGAGGTGAGCCACACGCGGACCGCCAGGGCTGCACGCTGGATTGGACATCGAGGGCGCTTGCGCGCCACCCTGCGCGGGCAACCTGCGAGCGAACGTCCGCCCTCGACCCTGTCCTCTCTCTTCCGCCGCTCAGATGTGGCCCCGCGTGCTCCCCATACCTTCTCGCTGACCCTCCTCTCCACGCGCAGCCGTCGCGGAGTGTCCGACCAAGTTGCCGATTGCTCTGCTGAACTTCGGGATTGTCTTGATCGCTGACTGCGCGATGTAGCCCCGAGTCAGAATGAGGTGAAGGGCCAAGATTTGAGCAGGGACCGACCGTCCCGGCATTCCTATAGTCCTACCACGAAATGTTCGCAGAACCCCCAAAATGCTCTAAGAACAAGAACAAAAGTCTTAGAACCTAAGCCCGATGTGTTACAACAGGACAATGCCAACCAGAAATGCTCTAAGAACATGTCGTGGAGGCCACAAGAGGCTCTCAGAACATGGTCTGGTAGGGCTAGAGGAGGAGGAGGAGGAGGAGGAGGAGGAGGAGGAGGAGGAGGAGGAGGAGGAGGAGGAGGAGGAGGAGGAGGAGGAGGAGGAGGACGCTCCTCCACTGCCTGCAGGATGGGGGGGACCGGAGCAGGCAGGGAAACGTCGGCCTGCAGCCGGCGGCTCCTCGCCGAGAGGTCGGCGACGCGTCCCCGACAACGAGTCTGCACACGGCCCTGGGCGGGGCAGGCTGCCGGGCCCCCGTCGACAATCCGTGGGCCATTTGTGGGATCGATGCGTCCCGCCGTGAGCCCATCTCCTCCTTCACTCGGGTCGGGCGAAAGGGGGGGATAGCAAAGGGGGGGTTTGAGAATCAGCTCACGTAGCTGATTTTCCCGGCGCCTCCCGGCGCCGGGGGGCGCCCATGTATCGAGGAGTGGGCCCCTCGGTGAGGCCGAAACCAGCTGCATGCAGCAAATTTCGTAACCCCCCCTTTCCCAATCCCCCCCTTTCGCCCGACCCGATTCACGTGGGGCGACCAGTGGGCGATTTGGGGCCGACGCGTCCCCCCCTGAGCCCATCCCCTCCCTCCCGTTGGGCGGTCCACGGGAGATCAGGGGCGGACGCGCCCGCCCCCCCCCCCCCCGAGCCTATCCTCCCATAAAACGTTGCCCCTGATGAGGGCCTGGGATGATTCGGCAAAAGACACACCTCCCTTCAGTAAACCTCCCCCTAGTGAAAACGGCCTGGGACCGAAACCCGCGGACCGGGACCCGCAAAAAAATCACGGCCGCGACGCCCTCTCGCGAACCGAAAACGGCCAATTCACTAATCGACGTGTCAGGGTGGGAGGTCTGTCCACCCCCGACCCGTTAAGCGAATCGTGCCAGCATGCAGGAGGAGGGGGAGGAGGAGGAGGAGGAGGAGGAGGGGGAGGAGGAGGAGGAAGTGGAGGTGGAGGAGGAGGAACTGGAGGAGGAGGTGGAGGAGGAGGAGGAGGAGGAGGAGGGAGGTGCGAGGCACGAGACCGGAGGAGCTGCTGGCGGCCGGGCGGCCCGGCCTCGGGCGTCGACGGCCCGGTGTGGCCCGCGCTGTTCAGGGCTGCCACCTGCACGGCGGGAGCCCGCCGGGGCGTGCCATGGGACGCAGACGGGCCTGCTGGTGCTGTGTGTCCTCCTTGGAGGCGTGAGTTCGATCAGATCATATAGTTCGTCCGCCTATGGTATATAAGCATATACATGTATATAACACACGTTTGTGTATATATATACATATATGCACATGCCTACCTACCTACCTACCGACGTACCTACATACATGCATGCATGCATACACACATACATACATACATACATACATACATACATACATACATTCATACATACATACATACATACATACATACACCCATCCATCCATACATACAGACAGGCAGACAGACAAACATGCGTACACACATTTACATACACATGCATACATACATACGTGCATACATACGTACACACGCGCACACACATACATACAAACATATACACACATGCATACATCCATACATACACATACATATACACATGCACATACACATGCAAATATACATACACCTACACATACACATACACATGTACATGCATACATGCATACATGCATATATGCATATACATCAACAGGCATACACGTATACACATACACACATACACACGAACGCATACATGCATACATGCACGTCTGCGTGCATACAGGCATACGTACGTACATACGTACATGCATGCATGCATGCATGGACACATACATACATTCATACACACATGCGCGCACACATACGTACACATACATACATACATACACACATACACATACATAGACGTACACGCATACACACATGCATACATACACATATACATATCTCAGCCCCGGCGGTATGACCAGAACATTCGCGCAACGACCCTGCTGGGGGCTACGTACCCATAGTATAAGTTTGTGTTGGTGGAACCGGTGCCAGGAAGCTGGAAACTTGTCTGCCAGCAGCGAGAACGGATGCTAACGTGTTCGAAAAGCCAATGTGCCGCGCCGGGCTGTAGACAAGGACAACTGCAAAAGAAGAGGGCGGCCGCGGAGGAGGAACACGGGGGGAAGTCCCAGGCGTAGAGAGTCTACGCCACGAGGAGAGTGAATCGAACGCTAGAGACACAGATATGGCCAGATCCACATCAGAGGGCAGAGTAACCACTCTCACAGTAACGAGCCCCGTTTGGAGAAACCCTCCGTTGAGCATTCCAAAAAGCAGGAATCGACAGGGAGCAGGGCTGCCTGGTAAACGCCCAAGGCTGTTTGGTGAACGCCCAGGGTGGGCCAGCTTCGAGCGCAGGGGGGAAGTGAGAGGGGGCATGCAGTCTCGCAGGCGGCGGGGCTTCTCAGAAGCCCTCGCCGGCATTCTGAGATGCCGTCTCTTGCGGGCAAGATTTACATCCACATCCAGTGCGTCCTGGCCTTTTTTTGGAAGGGGCGCCACGAGGCCGAGGCGCACCGGATACGGATAAAAGTTGGGCCTCCAGGAGGCATAGTTATCCATATCCAGTGCGCCTCGGGTTTCTGGGGAAGGGAGCCCGAAACTCCATATTGCAGAGGATATGGACAGAAGTATTGCCCGCACCTCCGAGAAGGCCCAGGAGCTTCCTAAGATGCTCTTCGAGGGCCCTGGCCGAGAAACAGTAGATGCACGCGTCCGAGCGACGCCGAGCGCGCGTGGCGCGTGGGGCGGCCGCGCGCTGGAGGCCCCACCGCGGAGGCCCCGGCGCGCGCCGCTGGGCCACGGGAGGGGGGGGGGGGCAACGCGCGGGAGGCGCACCTCTGGGCAGGTGCGAGCCCAGCTCTCTGTGGGAAAAAACATACAAAACACACAGGGACAAAAACATACAAAACATACAAAACACACACAAAAAGCACACACACAGAGGGAAAAACACACACACACAGAGGAAAAACACACACACAAAAAACAAAACACAAAAAGCACAAACAAAAAACACATAAAAACACACACACACAGGGAAAAACACACACAAGGAAAAACACACACACACACACACTCACATTTGCTGGCGGCGCCATGCGTTCCGGCAGCCTGGCACCGCGACGTGCCCCTGTTTTCGAACGGCGGGTTCCGGAAATCCGGGACCTATCATCTGATGGAGAGGCGTTTCTTTTGTAGCTCCACCGCCCTCCGCCGCCCTTCCGCCGGCTTCCGCCCGCGGAGGCGGCCTCGTTTCACTTCCGCCGAGCTTCCGCCGCGGGAGAGGTGCCAACTCCTGCGATCCTCAAAAGGCATGGTCCTTTTTGGAATGTCCCATGTGTTCCAGCTTCCTGGCACCATGATGTGCACATTTTCAAATATACAGCGCGCCACAGTCGCGCACGGAAAATGCTGACATACATTGCGACATCTCTGCCGCATCACACGTGTCCAACCTACGGCTTTCTTACCTTGCAGATCATCCCAAACCGCAGCACGTCTGATTCAACGCTGGAACCTGTCCACAGGAGCAGGAGGTTTGTGTGTAGGCGGCCTGTCTGACAAAGTATCCGATGATTTGCCATGCTGACACCGAAATGTCGGCGTCCTATCAACGAGGCAAGGGAAGATTGGCCGACGCGACCTCACGAATGTAGACTGCAGCCTGCAAGTCTACAGCCAACCATGCCCTGGGAAAACCAGTACCCCACGAAACGCCACAACCTGTGCCACGGCGCACTCCCTGCCCCATCCTCAACCCTTCCACCCCGACTGCATCTCTCTTCTCCTGCTCGCCTGGTCCCTCCCACCCGACTTCTCCTCATCCCTTGCACCTCCTCTGACTTATAAAATAGCTCAGGTATGGTGGACGATGTGCGCATGGTGGCCAGAAGAGTGGAGCAAAAGTGAACGACCCCTGCTCCCCTCACGAGGTTGAGACCTTTCCCGAGGCCCAGAGCGTCTTGACACCCACCGTCAACGCGCCCTCGCCCTCACCCCACACTCCACGCTGTTGGCGTGGCGCTCAGTGCCTGACGGATCACGTTCCCAATCGCGACTTCCGACCAGATCTGGTCGCGACCCGATCGTGTAATGAAGCGTCCCGTGCAGCAGTACCATTTGCCAAATTGCGATGCGCACGGCTGCTCAAGCATGCAAGCCTCGTGCTGCAGAGACAGCCGCCACACGCCGTGCCACGCGCTCCCGACGTTCCACACTCCGCTCGCTGAGCGGCCGAGGGGGTCTGCTGGGAGCCCCACGCTGCACAGGCAGCCGGAGCACGCGGGCCTCAGATCGCCCAAGCGGTCGAGGGGGCGGCAGCGGCAGCGACTGCAGCGGCAGCGACTGCAGCGGCAGTCTCAGGCAGCGTCTGGCAGACGCGGCAGCCATGGATACAGTCACGAAACTAAGCTCCGTCTCAGGCAGCATCTGGCAGACGCGGCGGCCATAGATACAGTCACGAAGCTAAGGTCATGACGAGACCGTCTAGCTGTTACTATCGAGCACACCATCCTCCTTTTAGCCCCTGCGGCGCCTACGTGCAAGCGGAGAGCTGGAGGAACAGCCATGGAAGGACCTAAAGAACAGCGAGCCCCTTCCGCACCCGAACTGTTCCAGACTCGGGCGTCTTGACTGCAGCGGGCGAGGTATATGCAGCAAAGGAGTTTTCGATGCGGAGAGCGACACGCTGAGGGCCGCTGCAGCTTCTCCCCGCTGTAACTTTTGTCAGCCCAGGAGGAACAAGCACAGGCCTCCTCGACCTCTCGGGCAGGGCGAAAGGGGGGGATACCAAAGGGGGGGTTGAGAATCAGCTCGAGTATCTGAGTTTCCCGGCGCCTCCTGGCGCCGGGAGGCGCCCATGTATCGAGGAATTGGCCCCTCGGTGGGGCCGAAACCAGCTGCATGCAGCAGATTTCGTAAGGCCCCCTTTCACAATCCCCCCCTTTCGTCCGGCCCGAACCTCGTCTTCCTCCTCGACAGCCCCCCATCCTGGCAAACAGCTGCAACCACGAGCCACGGGCGACGAGCCCGCGTGGCCCCCTCCTCCGCCTCGCCCCCGGCAGGAAGCGCGGCGGACAAAGGGGGCGCTCGCGTCGTCGGCGTCGTCGGCTCGGCAAGGCGTTTCGCTCGAGACCTCCCTGCAAAGTACGGCCCTGAAGCTGCAACAGATTTCAAGCACGCTGGCTTCGAGCGCTGGCAACCGGCGACGTCGCCGCCGTCGTCACCGTCGCCGCCGCCTCCGCCGCCGCCATCGCCGCCGTCGTTGTCCCCACGCCGCCATCGCCGTCGCCGTCGCCGCCGCCGCCGTCGCCGTCGTCGTCGCCAACGCCAGGGCGGAAACCGCCGTAGACACCGTCATTTTCGTTCTCATCGTCGGGGCCGCCGCTGCCGCCCCCGCCCCCCTGAGACCCAACAAACTATAGTGTAATTCGCAATCAAGAATGAAGCCCTGGCCTGAACTCTCCCCGGCTTCACTCGAGCCGGGTGGATCCGTGGGGATCCTGGGGCCCGAAGCCTCGCAACAAACCAATCCTACATCTTCGCGGCATCACTCGCGCCAATTCGACCCGTCAGGATCCTAGGGCCCGAACCGATGCAACAATGCCGCGCCGCCGCCGTCGACGCCGCCGCCAACGCCGTCGCCGCCGTAGTCGTCTTCGCTGCCGCCGTCGCCGTTGCCGTCGGCAACGCCCACAGCCGCCGTCGCCGTCGTCGTCGCCGTCGCCGTCGCCGTCGTCGCCGTCTCTGCCGCCGCCGCGCCCAGACGGCCCGCAGCCGCGCGCTGCAGTCGCGCGCGCGCGCCGGGCGCAGGGCAAGGCGTCCAGGCGCACGGGGGCGTGCTGCATCTGCCGGGGGGGGGGTCCGGTCGCCCACCCCTCCCAGGCGCAAGCAGGACCGCCAGGGCGAAGGGGGGAGCGCACTTCGGTAGGGGTCAGCACTCGGGCCACCGAGGGAGGGATGAGGAGGGCGAGGAATGGGACGAGGAAGTGCCCCTCCATTTCCCCCCTCCTCCTCCTCCTCCTCCTCCTCCTCCTCCTCCTCCTCCTCCTCCTCCTCCTCGAGCGTGCCCCAGGCGGCGGTCCTCGATGATCAGGGCGACGCTCTAGGCCGCCTCGCCTGAAACCGCACGGCCCTCACCTGCGCACGACTCACCTCCTCAGGTAAGACTGGGCGAGCGGCGGACGGCAGCACACGCAGAGCATTATACATATAATATGCGTGCACGACAGGATCGAAGGATTCGATACTCGGCATTTCAACGCCAAAGCGGTCCAGGGGACAGTCCGAGACATCGTCGCCCAGGGAGTCCCGAACCAGGCGCCAAAAACGCGAGCAAGTCCAGAAGTGCCAAAACGTGTTTTGGGCTCCAGGGCAACCTAGAAAGCAGCATTCGTTTTTCTGAAAACGGTGGGGGTGACACAACTACCTGTGACAGTTTTGAGGATCGCACTACACCAAGCAGGAGGGAGAGAGGCCATCACATTTTGAACCGCATCCCAGTCGATCTGCTCTATCTGCGGGCTCAGCGCGGGCAACCACGTCAAAAGCCTGCGGTGCATCGTGTCCTTTATCATGTTAGGATATAGCTCAGCCACCAGATGTTTGTATACTATTCTCTGAGGGTGAAGAACATGCTGGGGGAGATGGGCATTGTCAGCTATATACTCATCAAGTTTTCGACACGCAACTGCACGCGCTGGGCCGAGCTCGGGATCATCAGGGAGCCCACGAGAAGCCGCCTCCAGCGTGACCGCAAAGGGCTCTGACGGCCACCACGACGGCGAGCAGCAGCCTTCAAGCACCTGAACGAGAGGCAGGTGAGCAGCGGCAGCCTCGCGCAGTCTCCGATGGGCCGCACGCCACTCAGAGATCGTGAAGCGGCTCATGCGCACGAGCTGGGCAACATTCGTGGCCGTCAGGCTGGTGAGCTCGGGGCCTCCAAACGAATGTAGGTCAAACCAGTCTCCGTGCGGGAACGAACAATATGGCACCTTGACAACCCGAGCGAGCTGAGCGAACTCCTGACGACGAAGATGTTTCGGCAACAGCGCGAACTGACCGACATACGACAGAACAGTGGTGCTACGCTTGTTGTACATGTGAGTGGTTGCTTGACCTGCAGCCCCAGTCCCAGCCAGCAGGGCACACCTTTTCGTATACTTCTGGAAGGGTCCGTCCCGGGAATCATGGTTTACCCCAGGTCCCAGCCACATCCCCAAGTATTTCACGCGGTCCTGGATGCTAAAGTCGGCCCAGTCGGGGATGTTCCTTCCAAGCCACCTCCGAAAACGCTGGATCAGGGACGGGTCGATCGCGCCACCTAGCGGGGCCAGGCAACGCTTCGGGATCTTCAAAAAGAGGTGCGCGTACAGCTGCGCTTCCTCGAAAATCGCGTGCACGGGGCCAAGGGGCTGGATCCTCCTGAGGACCATGCCTATGTCGTCGGCGCAAGCTCGGGTTCGTTCATCATCAGGCCCATCAAGGACCGCCCTGAACTTTCTCAAGAAGGGGTCCAGGAGGATGGAGAAGATCAGCCCTGACGCAGGGCAGCCCTGGATGATTCCACGCGTGGCCCAGAAGAGCGGAGCACGGGCGCCCCCAATACAGCCCCAACACAGAATGTTCTCATACAACATCAGGAGGAAAACCTTCAGGGGTTCGGGGATCCAGAGGGACGTGACAAACATGTTCACCCACTGCTGCGCCGCCGACGGGAAGGCCCGGCCAAAGTCGAAGAAGACGCCTGCCGCAGAACCTCCTGGGGACACAAGTCCGACCTGACGGGCGACGGCGTCAAGCTCAACAATATTGCCTCCAAAGTTTCTTCCAGCAACAAATCCTTTTTGCGACATGTCCAAAAACTCGGGAACCTTCTTACTGAGAGCGCGGCAGCACACACTGATGATAATCTTGTTATCGCTGTTTTTTCAAGCCCAGGGGGCGGGTTTTTCCGGGCTCTCTCTTGATGAACGTGGCGTCCTGGGGGTCCTCGCCTTTCGGGATAAAAACTCCCAACATATCATTGAAACCCCGAGTCAGAACCTTGCCCTCCAGCGTGTGAGACAAGCTATCGTACAGCACCTCCGCGCCGTGCGGCGCGTTCACCCAGGCGGCGCGCGGCAAAAGATCTGGGCCGGGCGCAGAATGCTGGAGCCGACGAAGGTGGGCTTCAGAACTTCAAACCGGGGCATCGGAAGCTCGAGCGCCTCGATCTGTACAGGGAACTGGTTCAGAAAGCCTGCGGCGCCTCGCTCGTCAAAAGGTCGGCTCGTGAAAAAACCTTCTCCCAGTGATCAGCCAGCGCGCGGGGCATCTGGGGCGGCCCCGTAAGAATAGGACCACCTGGAACTCTGACACCTGCAAGAGATGACGACGATCCAGTGGGGACCACAGCTCAGAAACTTTCTGGGGCCTCTTGGCCCGCTCCCGAAGCTTTTGCTGCACCTGAGGGTTTCCATGAGCTTGAGCGGCATCCTGGAGCTGGGCTTGTTGTTTCCGGGCGACCTCGGAGTGCAGGTGGTTTGAAAGCTCAGTGAACAACTCAGGGACCGACAGGGTAACAGTGTTATTGACGAAGTCTATCTGCAGGTGGTTTCTCGCGAGGTAGTGGCTCGCCTGCAACCGCTCAGCAAGGCGAGCGTCCTGGCGAAAAACTGCGCGCGCAGCACTCCGAACGATCATATACTTCGCTAGCGATGACGAAGGACGGCGAAGCATGATACTGTTGCGAGCGAACCTAGCCCCAGCGATCGTCAGCTTCTTATAGTAAATATGCTTCTGCCATGCCTCGAGATCGTCGATCGGGGCGAGCTGCGCCGCCAGGCGCATGAAGTGCTTGAATTCGGCAGTCTCGAACAGCGTCTTCGGGATGGGCCTCTTACCTTTAGGAGGAGGTCCTCGCGCCCTCAAAGCGACTGCAACAGCGCTGTGGTTCGAAACCTTCCTGGCCTGAAGGGTCTCGGGCCGATCCAGAACTCCCCCTCCCGCGGCGTACTGGGTCATGACCCAACCAGGGGCCGAGAAGAAAATGCGGTCAATGTACGACAAGGTTTTTAGCCCGTGATGGTAGTGGGTGGGGTCCTCGACTTGGCATTCCGTGAAGCGTCCTAGGAGTTCACGCCGGCCAGCAGGAGCGGGAGCAGGAGGAGGGGGGTCAGGTCCACCAGGAGTTACACTATGATGCGGAATACTGCCAAAGTTACAATCCCCAGCCAGAATAGCTAGCCTCTGTAATGGATCAGCTCCAGCAAGAGTAAGATCATGACGGATGGCATCTAGTACGGTACGTTTATAAGCAGCACTAATGTTCTCGTTGTGTATGTTGTAATGGGATGTCCACGCAGTGTTATCGACGTTAGCGAACTTGGCATTCAGGATTCTACCAGGGACGAGGGGGAGAGAGGAGACAATAGGGCGATCCACGCCACATCTAGCTAAGCGTTCCTGAGAGGCAGAGAAATTAGGAAAAAGGGTCACCACCCCACCCGTGCGAAGCGAGAGCGGTGAGAAGGAGGAGGAGAAGGAGAAGTCCTTCCTCATATGATGAAGAAGGTCGCGCACCTCGGCCTCCTTGCCGTGCATCTCCTGGGCGGCAACGATGGCGCCCTCCTGCGGCAACTTCCCAAGGTAGCGATGCCGCCGCAGCCTGACCTTATTCTTAAAGTGTTGAAGGGAACTCGCATTCCACGCGGAACTCGCATTCCACGCGGCTGCTCGAAGGGGTGCTGGTTGGCGGCAGCTGCCGCTCATGAGCACGTGCGTCGTGCTAAAGACTCCACTGCGTGCCCTCCGACTCGCGGCAGAGCTGCTCCTTGATCCTCGGCTCCAGCACGGCTCTGTCAAAGCCCGCCTCCGCCAGGTTCGCCGCGGCCCAGCGGATGATCGGCTCCTCGTCGCCCTCCTGCGGGACCACCTGCAGCAGCGGCTTCCAGTTGATGGACACCGTGCCCTTGACTCTGTCCGTGAACACCTTCTGCAGCGGGTAGCACGTGTTGAATATGCGCTTGGCCGCCTTGACCGCCTGCTCGGTCTTGATCTGCTTCGCATTCTTGTCGGGGCCCGAGAAGATCTCGGAACGACTGCCAGTGATCGAAAGGCCCTCGAACTTCCGCCATTCAGCTCCAGCAGCCGGAGGACGAAGAGTGCCCAGCGCCTGCAAAACCTTCCTGCTCGCCCAACCCGTTGCACCACTGATGCGCAGCGCGAAGCGGCGGCTGGTGGGCTCCCCCTCCAGGTTCCACTCGTTCGCAGCCAAGTTCTGCTCCTGAGTCCAAGGACGGAGGACGTTCGCCACGGCGTCCTTCGCCATCTGCTCCTTCGTGCGGATGATGATGACCGTCGCATCGATCTCACGGTCCCAGTTGGCGGAGACCATGGGGCGCGGCGGTGCTGCCTCAGGCGACCTCGCGATGCCCAGCTCCGTCTTGAGGTACTTGATCTCGCTCGCCATGGTGTCCAGGCGCGTAGCGTGTTCACGTTGCACTGCCAGAACGGGTTCGAGGCGTTGATCGACTTGTACAGCCAGGCTTTGGCACGCAGCCACCACCTTCGACTGCATGTTATTGACGGTGGTCTGCAGCGTGGAGACCGACTCCTGGCGCTTCGAGACGTCGGCCGACAGGTCAGTGCGCAGTTGCTCCACCATCGCACGCAGGCCATCTCCGTTGTCTCCAGCATCCACAAGGTGGAAAGCCCCTGCTCCTGCACCTTCAGCTGCTGATGACGCTGCACGTTTCGCCATGATTCCAGATCAGCCTCGCCGTCAGCTGCTCCCGCGGCCCCGCGGATCAGCTGCCCTGGCGCCCCAAGGCCGAGCAAAAGGAATGTAAAAGTGAGAAAGAGGGGCGCGCGCTGGCCGCCCGTCCTGCCGCGCAGGGGAAGCTTGAGGTCCTGACTACGGAAGCAGCCAAGACCAATCAGGTTACCTCGCAACTTCGTTGCTTCCCCCCGTTTGGTTTTGAGCCAAAATGGCTACGGACCCTCCTCTTCCTCCTCCTCCTCCTCCTCCACCTCCGTGCTACTCGTCTCTCTTCTCCCTCCCCTCGCTCCCTCCCTCGTGCTACTCCGCCCCTCCATACCTCTCATCCTCGTCCTCCTCATCCCTCCCCAAATCTTCCTCCCTCACTCCTCTTCCTGCTCCACGCCCTCCCACCCTCCATCCTCCGTCGTTCAGCGTCCTTCTCCTCGTCTCCGTCATGATTATCATCCGTATCGCCATCATCATCATCACCCTCTCCCCACCTCCTGCACATCATCACAGTCCCCCCATCTCCCTCCTTCTCCTCCTACCTCCTGCTCCTCATCCTCCTCCTCGTCCCACCCTCCTCCCCTTCCTCTTCCTGAAGGCACACCCTCCTCCCGAAGGCATCCTCCGATGACGACTGCGACGACGGCGGCGGTGGCGACCTTCGCGCGAGACAGCGCGGGGACTCCACAAAAGATCCGAGCGCAACGGCACCGCACATGCCTTTCGGGAGAGGCGGGTAGGAGCACGGAGCGGGACGGCGATGAGAGTATGCCGGGCCCTGGCCCGCAGAAGCAGCGGCTGGCCACGGCCGCGGCGCTGGCTGCCGACCCTCCCGTGGATCGCCCCACAAGATCGCAGCTGTTCGGCGTCGGTCCTTGACGCTTCGTGGCCCGCTCGACCTTCTGCGTTCGAGGCTTTCCGCGAGCACGGATCGGTCGATGCCAAGCGCTTCAAAAGCACTGGAGGGGGTCCCACTTTGAACGCCCACGCGAGGATCGTCGTCGTCGTCGTCGTCGTCGTCGTCGTCGGGGCCGTCTGAGCTCGCCTTGGCCGGTGGAGTGGCCCCCTTACCCGAAGGTTAAAAGGCGCCCAGGGACACACAAATCAATAGACACAAATCCCAGGATTCCCCATATTGTCCTGGGAGTCGACGATTAGTGGTGTCTATGTGTTTTTTCCCCTCCTGACGAAGGTGTGCCTTCAAAGAGGGCACATGAAAGCGGGAGCGTGCGCACCGTCTGCCGGGGGTGCCTCGTCCCTGCAGGCCGAAGGTGCTCCCCAAACACTTGTTCGCTCCACTTCGGAGCCCCTGGGGACCTCTGGGCCTTTCGAGGACCCTCCGAGCGTGTGTCAGCGCCGGTCGGCCGCTCTGGCCCGCTCGACGCGGAGCTCTTCCACTTCTGAGCGCTTTCCCCTCCCCCTCCCCCCGCGCGGCCGCTCTGTCTCTTCTCCCCCCCCCCCCCCCCCCCCCCTTGCATGCCGGCCAATTAGCCCTTTGGTTGCCCCGAAAAGCCACACGCTGGTGCGGACTGCCTCTGCCTCGCCGACGACGAACAAAGTGTTAGCGCCAACGTGTTCGTCCATCGAGACACCTCAGAAGTGCTACGCAAATGATGTAACATTTACCCGTGGAGCTGAACGGGGCAACGCACATTCGGATGATACACGTCCTGATGATCATCGAGCCTTGGGAAGGGGCGATCTGGAGGCCATCTGGGCCTCCCGGGAATCTTAGGATCGCCTTGGGGCAGGGGCACCTCTGCCAACACCCGAGGGTACACATGGCTGGGTTCACATGTGCAACATCTGGAGGCCAAGGGCTGGATACAAACATGCGGAAGCCAGGCGTGCCTGGCCAGAAGAAGGGCCGAGAGCTGGAAAAACACCTGGCCACATGTGTAGCCAGCTCTCGCACAGGCCAGCCACGACATCTGTGTTCAGCTTCCTGGTAATCCAGCGGAGAAGATGCGCAGGCGAGCAGACGCCCTCCGACGCGGAGACTCTTCCGCCGCTCCGCCACATTGAGCGGCGCGACGACAAGCGGCCGAGAAGCCGCAGGGGCGGGATCAGTCAGCGTCGAATCGGGACATCGGGTCGGGCAACATCAGTACGAAACTGAACTTGAATCGGACCGGCCGCACTAAGATGCACAACAACGCCGTGCAAACATCGATCCGCATCGCAATGGCGGGCCACCGGAACCGAATCGGATAAAGCGGGCCAGGGTCGACATCGTAACCGCTCCGTCACATCGAGATGCACCCTGAGGGGCGCCGAGGCCAACCCAAACCTTGGAAATTCGCAAACAACATACACCAAGAAGAGGAGGAAGAGGAGGAGGAGGAGAAGGAGGAGGAGAAGGAGGAGAAGGAGGAGGAAGGAGGAGGAGGCGGAGGGAGGAGGGCGGAG
>CAUYUJ010022683.1:60629-87885 GCA_963575745.1 Prorocentrum cordatum | reverse complement strand
CCGCGAGGCCAATCTTGTCAATACTCGGGGGGGGGGGCGCACGGGTAGGGTAGGGTCAGAGATGGACTTAAATAAACATCGCTCTAAACGGCCCCCAGAAGGCGGCAGTGTCAGCATCCAGCTGGAATCGTTCCCCTAACCCCACCTTGGGAGAACCCCTCCACTACGACTCCCCGAAGTACAATCGGAGAGGCGTAAGACTCGAGCTTGGGGGACTCGAAATTGCAAAACGGGGCCATCAAAAACGTGGCGGGACCGAATCTGAAGCTTGACGCGAACTCCCGCTGCAACCATCTCACGAAAACCGGACCGGCAAGACTCCCGCTGAGCCGTCGAAAACGGCGGCAAGCCCGCGCCGTCACGAAGTCGAACCTGACGCTCCCCCGATGCACGAAGGTGGCGGGATCGCGACTGCGATGACTGGCCGCTCCTCGTCATGACCTTTCGGGCGGCTTCCCACCAATACGACCGCGGAGAGCAGGCGTCGTGCTGCCAAGCGGCACGCCGCGTCAGGAGCGAAGGAACTGCTCTGGACACGGCTGGCCTCGGCCACGACGAGGCTCCCCGACCCAGATCGCAGGAGCGACCCAGAAAATGAAGCCCCTCTGGTCCCGACGCCCTCGCGGATCTTCCCACGAGCGAAACGCTAGTCTTGTGCATGCCACGACAATGGACACCCTAACACTCCTGTCATCGAATTTAACATGTGCTCAACACGTCGGAAAATGTTCTAAACATGTTTCAAACGTGCTTTTTACATGTCTAAACATGTTTAACACATGCTTTAGACATCTGGAACTTATTTGGCAACATGCTTCCTCTCCGTTGATCGTCGTCCACAGTGCCAGCCTCCCAGGTTTTCGGGAGCCCCTCCGCCGCCCAGCCTGGGCACTCGGCCTCCCGTGCTCCCCGTCACAGATCCTGGCGCACGTCGTGAGATCTCGCTGGTACCCGAAGTGTGTTCTGGGTGCCGAGTTGTTGTGGATGCCATGACAGTGGACACTCTAACAGTCCTATCACTGAATTGAATATGTGATTACAATGCGTAAACCATGTTCGAAAAACGTTTCAAGCATGCTTTTACATATCTAAAACCTGTTTGAAACATTTGTTTTAGATATGTGGACGTTAGTTGGCAGCATGCTTCCTCTCCACTACAGTCGGGCTGCTGAAATAAGGAACGCTAAATAAGGAACGAAGCCCCTCTGTGGCTTCAAAAAAGCCTGGGTGCACAAGAAGGGCTAGAGGAACAACGACGGAAGGACGTAAGGAACATCGAGCCCCTCCCGAATCCAAACTGTTCCTTATTTCAGCGTCTTGGCTGTAATCGACTTCCACAACCGAATTGCAGAGCTTCGCGGCACGGAGGTGACCCATCACAGTGCCCAGCCGAGCCGCCTCGGCCGCCGTGGGGGTACGTGCACGCGTCTGGCCGCGTCCAAGGTGCAGGCAATGCCACGGGGGGGGGGGTCGCCACATCCTCGAGGGAGCGGACCACCCTGTACCCCCCAGGACCACCAGGATCCCCAGAGGCACTCCCAGACGTCCCAAATCTTCTCGATCCCCGATGATTTGGGAAGAGCTGGTGACCCCGAGCTGCAGGTACAAACACCAGGGTGCGCGGGCCTTCGCACGAAGCACCTTTTACACATCATGTTGAACGTCGTACACTCGCGAACCAATCCCAAACGATGCCCACTATACGATGGCGGTGGCGAGCGCCGTTTCATGGTTGTGCTCCAGTCCCCTATCCCGAGGCGGTGACCCCCCTTGGCGCCGTCCGAAGCGCACACCTCAACCGCAACCCGGGCCGGGGCAGGCGCCATCTGGGGCGCCACGACCCCGCTCTGACGGGGCAGCGGCGGTGCGCACCGCGAGAGCCCACCGCATAGACGTTGCCCAGGCTGTCGCTGAACAGCGGCCGCAGCCACACGCGGTAGGCCACGACAGTCGCACCGCCGGTGTCGTCGGGTGGCGCCCACTCTACCCACAGGGGCGCGTCGGAGAACCTGGAGGGGAGGAGGGAGGAGGGAGGAGGGAGGGAGGAGGAGAGAGGAGGGAAGAGGGAGGAGGGAGGAGGGAGGAGGAGGAGGGAGGAGGGAGGAGGGAGGAGGGAGGAGGCTCCCCGAACGGGACAGTTTGGGCAGCGCCGAAGCCGCGGAGGGGCTGAAGCGACAGCAAGGCATTGCTGTTCCAGGGCGGCCCTCGGGGTTGCCAAAGGTGTCCACCCCCAAGGCCCACGCACTGTCTCACATCCTCCTCCTCCTCCTCCTCCTCCTCCTCCTCCTCCTCCTCCTCCTCCTCCTCCACCAAGACATGGCTGCGAAATCCCTTGGCAGCCATGTCTTTGTTGCCCATGCTTTCGGGACGTCTTGGAGCCACTGGGGCACTCTGGGCCCCCCTGGGGATCCTGGGGACACCCTGGGCCAGGGCCAACTATGGCAACATCCGAAGCTCTGGAGGGAGGTCATAGAAAATACGCAGGGGGTGGGCCGGGTGGCCCTGAAACCGCGTAGTGGCCAACCCGCAGTGGGTGAACCCGAACGCCGAACTGTGTCAGGGTAGAACGGAGAACGTGTTTTTCGTCTTTTGTGCAACGACATGCGCAGATCGCCGAATCGGACAAACCCCAGCGTGGACCCTAAACAATGGGTTCTTGCACTTTCGATGTGCACTCTCCATGGTTAAACCAATGTACCACGTGTACCAACATGTGTGGCGTATCGGTATTGTGTGCTGACTGTCCGCAGATATGTATATATGCATGTGTGTGTGTGTGTGCAAAGTGCGTTGCGCGATGTATGTGGCCATCGCTGACCCCTCTACATTGGCCAAGTGACCTTGCCAGGCGCACAGATGATCCTTTTTCTCTGGTGCTCGTGCACAGGCGAGAGCATTGCGAAAAAGGTTCCGTCCGAAGTGTCGTGATCTCGATATTCAAGCACGCACGCCGAGGACACACAAAGGCTTTGTCAAACAACACACCCCAGGGTGGGAAGCAAAGGGAGGGAGACTTGAGCGAATGGATACAGACAGGCGGGCCTCAGCGAGGGGAGAACTATAACAATCAAATATTATAAACATCACTGACCCCTCTGCATTGGCCCAGTGACCTTGCCAGGCGCACAGATGATCCTTTTTCTCTGGTACTCGTGCACGGGCCAGAACATTGCGAAAAAGTTTCCGTCCGAAGTGTCGTGATCTGGATATTCAAGCACGCACGCCGAGGACACACAAAGGCTTTGTCAAACAAAACACCCATACCATCATCACTTACTGGAGGGCCTCCTGAAAAGACTGAAAGGCTGAAGCCTCCGCTGCAGTGGCTCGCCGGGCGAGCTCAACAAGAAGACGAGCGGCCTGAAGCAACAGTCGGCCGCTCTTCTCGTATCGTTCCACAGACTTAGGATGGGCCCACCGGCCACGCTTCTGAACCATAGCCAGGCTGCGTGGATTCACCAGGACGTCATGGCTGGGCGCAGAGTACCGGGCGACATGTGGTGTGAGGTGCCCGACTCTGTCCAAAAGGGGGGTTCGACTGCACTTTCTGAAGAGGGCCTCGTACTTAGCGAGGGTCAAGTGAAGAAAAACGAACTCATCAGCACATGCGTCAGGCGAACGGCGGCGGGCCCACATCTTCAGAACAGAGCCTGCCCATTCACGGCCTGGCGAGTTGAGAACAATGGTGTCGTCGCTCTCGCCTGTCTTGGTGGTTTCGCCGAGGTCGGAATTGCCGATGACGACTGCCCACCTCCCTCGAAACAGCGAAGAGACGAGAGGGGGGAAGGCCGAGCCGCGGAGCACAACTGGAGCTCGCAAATCTCTGACGGCCTCAGGTAGGCGTCCAGCTGGATGGCAAGGGCGACGGCGGCGTCCACGTGGCGGTCCTCCAGGAGAGCCGTCATAAACAAATACGATACGGACAGCGGCCAAGGATGTCGAGACGAGCCTGGGAATCTGCGAGACCAACCCTCCATGGCCTCCCGCGACATAACAAGATGAGCGGGCTTGGAGATGTCCGATCGAGGGTAGAACGTGAGGAAGCCCCAGAGAGCATATCGGCCCTCCGCAGGGTGCCTGGCGTCCTTCATCAGGGTGTCAAATTACTTGCACATGCGCTGATCGATCTTGGACTCTGAAGCTTGCCTCAAGTCCTCGGAGCGCGTGGCCCAGTCGAAGAAGTCCCGGACAGCGACTCCATATCGCTCAAGAGAGACAACGGTGATGGAACCGAAGCGGGCCACACCCCCATCCACGAGGGCAGGGGCTCGGGGTCCGAAGCTGAAGTCCTGGCCCTTGATGGCGTCCACGAAGCTAGAGACGCGGGAGCGGCGGCCAGCGACCCCTCGGGCCTCTCTTGAGGCGGGGCGCTTGCTTCCGGGCTGCCTCGAGGTTGGTGTCCTGGCCGAAGACGATGCACGGCCGTGGGCGATCGCACCTGCTCTCGAGGGCGCCCGGGTCGGCAGCTGCAACAAACCCGAGGTCAGGTTCCGCTTGAAGCCGCTGCCGAGCCGGTCGGAGGCGCCCGCTGGAACGCGAAGCCAGCCGTCGAGTAGCATCGCGCAGCCGGCTCTCGAGGTCACCGTCGTCTGGAGCGCCAGGGCTGCCTCGGGCACCTGCGGGCGCAGACATGGCCGCGGCCCGTGCCCATGCCGTGCACAACTGGCGAGGATAAGCCCCCGCACCTGCGGTGCGATTGCGACAGACACGAGCCCCAGATGGCAACGTGACCGTTTCGAAACCTCGGAGCTCCACGTGGGCGTGACCCTTCGAGCACGCCGAGCCCAAGGACGACATGGCAAATAAATTCGCGAGGATAGAGGTTGGCTTCTTGCGCGGGGCCCCATAACTACAGCGCACGAGGGAGACGCGCGTCACGTCTGGGAGGCCACTGAGCTCTCTCACGGGGTCGAAGTCCCAGAGTCTTGAGGTCCTAGGGTCTCGATGATCCAGAAGATCCCATTGCTTGAACATTCATTAGCCACACGGCAACTAAACAGTGCTAAAGCAATACCTATGCGTTCTTTACGTCTGGCTCTGTGTCGAACTCTGGACCAAACGCAACAGGGGGTGCCCGTGTGCACGTGCCAGAACAGCCCCCGTCGCATGCCCTGCAAGACAATGTTCTGAACCATCGGGCCCAGGAGGTCGTAGTGAGTCCCGTCCTGAATGTCCATGCATGGGAAGGTCCTCAGGTCGAGCTCCTCGAAGGCCTGCGAGAGCCCACCCTCCCCGGAGAACAGCTCCAGGAAGCCCTGGCCCTGCCGGGCCCGTCTGAGAAGCTGAGCATGCCCAGGGCGAAGAGGGGGGGCGGCGGCTTGGATGATCACCGAAGGCGTCGACGTGGATGATGGGCACGCCGATCGATGAGGTGCGTCATCACATTCTTCGGAAGACTGCGCACCCAAATGCTTGTCGCTCTCGGCGCCGGCGGGCGGATGCCCAGCGAGGCCGAGTCCAGGAGGCAGAGCGTTCGCGTTCACGACGGTGCCCACGGGAGAACGAGGGAAATAAGATATTGAGGTGTCTTTCTGACCCTGTTTGGAATAACCTTTGTCGGGGGAGTGCTGCTCGAACCGACGGGGAGGAGCGTCGGCCGCATTAAACTTTGTGTTGACATGCCGCAGCTCCCCAACGCACCCTACACCCGATAGTGTGGGCCGCCGCGCGCCGGCACTGTGCGTTCAGGGCTGCTGAGTGACTGGGCCGCCCTTTGTCGAGGCAGCCAACGCATGCCATGGAGTCCACAAGAGACGCGAGGCCTCGACGCGTGGCGCAACCCCATCACGGCAGCCCGGGTCTCCTTCGCGTTGATGTGTTCCCCCGGCCACCGCCGCCGCTTGGCCGCAACCAGTCTGGAGCCGTCGGGGTCGAACCAAGAGGCTGGCAGTGGCGGTGCCAGGGGCCCCGTCTGCAGGAAGGCGCTCTCGCTGCCGGGGCCCCGACGGTCGGGGCGGAGCCGGCGACGAGTGCGAGGGCGCCAGGGGCCGTCGGACGGCGAGCCCTCCTCCGCCCTGCTCTGAAGCCACTGGCCGAAGGCGGTGGAAGGGGCCAGCCCCTGCGGAGGGTGAAGAGGCACGGCAGCGGGGCTCGGCCTCGTCGTACTCGAGGCACGCGTCCGCGTGGCCGTAGCCCCCCACGTCGGCAACGTCTGCCGGAGAGACGAGGCCCGCGCGGGGCCCTCGGAGGTGCCGCCTGAAGCCCCAGCGGCAGGCGGGGCGCAGCTCGCTCTCGGGGGCCCTCTTGTACAGGGCCCGTGCCCGTGGTCGGCGGAGTCGCTGGCGTAGACGCGAGGCGCATAGGCCGCGGCCAGGTCGACCTCTGTCAGCCAGACGAGCCCGACCACGATGCGCATCTCCTGCATGACCTCCCGCGGCAGGGCGGCCCGTGCGCCCCGCGCGGTCTCGGCAAACAGGTAGGTGGCCGAGAGCGCCGCGTAGCCGGGCCTGGCCAGCATCAGCAGCGAGACAGCGTGGCCGAGCCAGACCTCCATGTGCTCACCACGCATCTTTCCCCGTGCCAGTAGGGCCCGAGTGGCCAGGTCGAAGCGCCAGACTCGGGGGGCTTTGTTCCGAAGGCGCCCCCTCTTGAGGTCGATCTCGGCCCCGACCGTCTCGAGGTGGGTGACCGCGTCCAGGTAACTCCAAGCGACAGGGGGGCCGCAGTGCTCGGCCTCAGCACGCAGGGCGGAAGCAGCCTCGCGAGCCAGGGGCGCGTCGCGGCCCAGGACAATGATATTGTCAACGTAGACACTGCCCATCACCTTGGACTCGCAGAGGTCGGGGGCCGGATAGTGCTCTTTCACCGTGGTGGGCTCCGCGGTCGGGGAGGGCCGAAGGGCCCGAGCCGTCGTCGCTGAGACGGCCTCCTGCGCGACATGCAAGGCACAAGATCACCCCATGCACATAGCACGCATACACGGGTAGAGCACCATGTCGTCCTCCGCCAAGACCATCCTGTTCAGGTCCGGGTCGCAGAAGGCGCCGACGTAGATGCCATGGATGTCCCTGATCGTCACAACCGGCAGCGGGTCGTCGAAACCCAACCACTCAGCCAAGCCGTCGATCGCAAAATTGTAGATGCAGTCCTCTACGTCGGCCTCGTTCCCGCGGGGGTCCCAGCCGACGATGCTGCCGACGCCGTCGAACGAGCCGTCCCCGATGGAGAAGTCGAGGTCGTCGGGGGCGCCAGCCGACCCACGCCTGGAGGTCGGCGGCGCACGATGACAGGAGTTCGCCTGCCTCGCATCAACTATCATTCTGATCTCGCCGGCGTCCTTCTTTTGCGCGACAAAGAGAGCGGCCCGAGCACGAAGCCGACGTCTGGAAGTAATGAGCCCGAGCTCGTGCAACACTCGGAACAAACGCCAGCGCTCCAGCCGACTTGGAAAAAGTATTGGATCCCAATAAGGTCTGATGGGGTCGGTCGACTGGCGCATGAACTCCATCTCCCCTTCATCCTTCTCGATGCGCTGTGCTGGGTTGCGGGCCGTCTCCGCGGCTAGCGGTGGCAGGAAGTTGGCCACGGAGCGCGGCCGCGCGCGGCCCTTCGCGACCTTGAGCGTTGTCAGGTCGAACGGCGCGAGGCTCTTCGGCCCCTGGGAATGCAGGTCCTTGGGCGCCAGCAGCTCGCGCGCGGCCCCCTCGGCCGTCAAGCCAGGGGGGGGGGGGGGGCCCGCGGCGTCGACGCGCTCTACAATGCTGTCCAAGATCCAGTCCTGGACGGCGGTGGGGGTAGAACAGGCCGGCTAGCCTGATGAAGCGCATCTGAATTCGGTTGAGCAGCAGCGAGATGGCTGAGCGAAGCCCGTGCCGAGACTGCCCGCTGTCGCTGCTCATGGCGCGCGTCTAGCTTCGCAAGCTGAGACGCAGGAAAATGCGGCAGCGGGAAGGGATCTCCGCGCCGCCGTATTGAGGGCCTCCAACGAGTAGGCCGTCCCCGATCCTCTGGGGCAGCGCCGGACTGAGCTCGGGGACCCAACTCAGCCCGGAAAGCCTCGGTCACCCCGAGGCCTCATCCCCGCCCGCACTCTTGTCGCCCTTGCCTCGGGCACGATTGCCCTTGCGGCCGCGGCCCTCGTCGGTGTCCGACGAGCCGCGGGCGGTCTGCAGGGCGCGCTGCTCCTCGTTCCACAACCGAGTCTGCTTGTAGATGGCGGCCTGCTCCTTGAGCCGACCGGTCACCCACTCTGTGAACTTGCTCTTGCTGGCCTGGCCCTGCTCGGTCGTCGGGGCGTGCAAGACGATCTCCAGACCTCCGTAGTCTGGGTGCCGGGGTATGCGGGCGACTGCAGTCTCATCTTGGCAAATCCTTCGCATGATGAGTTCGAAACTCGACAAGTTCGTGACGTCGAGCTGGTCGGTCTGGATCGCCAGCCGGACCGCCTCGCACAGCACGTAGTTGATGTGCGCCACCGCCGAGGACTCACTCACTCCCGAACGGCGCGCCCATTGCCCATGATAAGAAGTCATGTCGCCGGGCCCGTCCCTGATCGAGACCAGCCATTCTTTGGCGACGCGGGGGTCCGGCATGACCTAGTCGTCGAAGTCAGTCTCACGCATCATCGCGACCGCCTCCGCGAGCGCGAGGTGTCGACGCCCTGAAGCGTCACGATGATAATCCAGAAGTCGCAGGTCACCAGCTCCTGCATGGCGCGCCGTCTTCCACGCCTCGAGGTTGCCGACCTGGACCTTCTCAACGAAAACCTCTAGGCCACTCACGATGGCGACGCCCTTATTCTGCCCCAGGGTGGCCTGCTGGACCTCCGGGTCGGTCAAAATCTGCCCGAACCTGAAGTGGGACGCCTCGCTGATCACCCATCCGAAGTTCTCCATCTCCACATCCTGACCGTCGTCGCCCAGGATGGCTGCCTGCACAGCCACGTGTCTCTTGGGGGCAAGGATGTCCGCCCTCGGCACAGGATCGAGGCCATACGTCTGAGCACGACGGCTGGCGGGGAACATGGCGTTGCGCTCGAGCACGATGTGTCTCTGCTCGAGAAGATTGTGTCGCACCAGCTCTAGATCGGGAGCGATCGCAATCCACGCCCCCGCTGTGATCTTCTTGACCAGTGTGCGGTGGTGCCACTCTAGACCCGCCTCGTCATCGGGATAGTGAACGAGAACTTGGGGTTCGGGGATGTCCAACATGTCCATCTTGGAGACTGTTGGGCACTGCTGCTGCTGTCGGAGGTGAGCTCGGGAAAACGCCGAGGGCTCGTGCAGCGAAGCAGCGCGCCACGCCGAGCAGGAAGATCGCGAACCAGCTCACTACAACGCCGATGAACACGCCCAGCGCCAGCCAGGTGCTCCAGGGACAAGGAGTCGCCGTAGGTGCCGCTGGGCACTCCGCTGGCGACGCCTGCCCGCCGCAGGTGCACGAGGGACAAGCCGGGCAGGGCGGGCAGCTTCCGCACGTGAAGGCCGGGGGCGCTGGGCACGCCAGTACTGATGGGCAAGGAAGGGCCGCGGGACACCGACTGAGGTATGCCAACAAGCCGTTGGCAGCCAGATCTGGGAGGCGTTGCCACATCGGCCCTCGAGACTTGAGCGAATGGACACAGACAGGCGGGCCCCAGCGAGGGGAGAGGTATAACAATCAAATGTTATAAATCGTGCATGGTATGAAGTGGAAGGTTTGTGGCGCATTTGTTATGGACCAATATCTGTGGTGCAGGCTGTGTCGTGCAATCCGTATCGTGCAATATACGCTGGGGGGCCCCGAAGCCCCTTGTAATGAGAGCCCGCGTAGACCCCGCACAATGTGATGCAGAGTGTTCCTAGCAAGCTATGTTGTGCACTCTGTGTGGTGCAATGTCTGTGGTGCAACCCATGTGGCACAACCGATGGTTCCTGCAATCTTCGTTGTACAATCTATGTTGTACAATCAATGTTGTGATATCTATGAGGTGCAATTGTTTTGTACAAGCGAGTTGACACATCCCATGCTCTTGCAAACATCCCACCCACCCACCCGCAAAACCAATGCGGTGGCGATTGCGATGCGTGCTTGACGTTGGCTGGTGCATGCCTGCGGCTGCGTCAACCCAAGCGCGCACAGCGGCCAGCTAGTTTGGCGCGACCGACGCGGCCGCGGTGACGCTGACCGCAGGGCACATCCCAGCGGGCACTTCAATGCGAGTCGGCGACCTGGGCAGGCGCAGCATCATGGCAACGTCGACGAGGGTAGACACGTTGGTAACAGTCGCGATGCTGGTGACGATGTTGACAACGACGACGGCGCGGTCAGTGCGGGCGCCGATGCTGATCACGCCGACGGCGATGACGGCGTCCTCGCGTCGGTGGTGCAAATGTTGGAGGAGTTCGACGTGCGCGCGCGGCCGGCGCGCGAGAGTGGCCCGCATGGTATTATTTGGCACGGACCGTGCCCCCCCTTTTTTTGATTAAATACACTTGGGCGGGCAAGACGCGAGACGAAAAGAGAAGAGGCCCGTCCAGGGGTAAGAAACATGGAAATCCGCGGCCCCTCTGGGAGGATTTCCTTACCCAGGCACCCGAACAATGAGTACGCCAGCCTGGCCAGCAAGCTGAGGCTGAACAGCGACTGGCACTGGGCACAAACAATGGGTCGCCTTTGGCACCGGGGGGCACGATTTGTCCGCCCCATTGGTGCCGACAGGATGCACCAGCAAACTGTCAGAACGGCGGAGGAGAGGAAGAGGACGAGGAGGAGGAGGAGGAGGAAGAGGAAAGGAGGAACGGGGCGAGAGAGTCCAGCCAAACGCTAGGAGCAGCAATCAAGCCAACCTGCAATAGGCGAGCCATCGCGCGCACCCTGGGATAGGAGCACTGGGCGGTGGGGCAGGCTTAGATACCGCCGAATGACCTCGCCCGACTGCTCGGCAGTCTGGGCGCCCACATATCCGCTGCAGCGCAAGCGAAGCGAGAGAAAAAAAGGAGAGAGACAGGCGGCAGCGGAAAACAATGCTACAACAATGCCTCGGATTTGCATCATATCCAGGCGGGCTGGGCAACCCGGGGTATCAAATACAACTAATAAGATTAAGCGAGCGGCGCACCGAATTACGACCGAGCAAAGCAGAGGCGGAGAGACCCCCGGGAGCAAACCCAAAAACAGGGGAGGGGGACATTCTGTACAAAACGGAAGTTTTGTACGGAATTTCCCCCTTCCATGTCTTGGCCCCCGCCCGCGGGGGGGGGGGGGGGAAGAAGAGGAAACGAGGAGAGAATGGACAAGGTGGGAGGTGCTATGTAATAAATTATTGCAAAACGAATTCGTACATTCACGGCCCCAAAATGCCTCCAATAGGCTCACAGGAAGCTCCCAGGAGGCCCCAAGAGTGTCCCCAGAAACTCCCAAGATGCCTCCTCCTCCTCCTCCTCTTCCACCTCCTCCTCCACCTCCTCCTCCACCTCATCCGCCTTCTCCTGATCTTCCCCGCCACCCTCCCCCAAATGTTCCCCGAAGGGTTTCCACAACGGCTGGGGGAACACATGGTCCGATAACTCGGCAGAACTCTTGCCACAACGCCTGGCCACTTGGGCGATTCCAAAAGGCAGGGGGCGGCATTGATTCGCCGTAGGCGTCTTCGATCACGCCAGCGTCTCAATATGCGCTGGTGGTTCTGATCCGCCCCCGCATGATGTTCCCAAATGCGCCAAAGCAGCGCGGAGACGCACCGACGCGACTCTGAGATCCCATTATGATAGAGAGAGGGCCGGCGGCAGGAGGCGAAGCCCTTATGGATATAATGCATGCGAGCTCTGAGGTGAAACATATGTTGTGCAATGTGGGGGTGCAACCGCGATGCGCGTCCACCGAGAAGAGAGATATGCTGATACCGCAAGTTGCTCCCACCACTGTCGGCCAACGCAAAGGCCAACTATTGGAAACCGTAAATGCTTGCCCTGACTCAAGCCAGGAGCCTGATGGGGAATGTGCACAGGGGGTGACCAGCGGTGAAGCGGCATAGCGGCATAGCCCATGGAAGACAACAACCGAAACGACGAGGAATTAATCCATTCGTATGTGGAGAGAGAGCGAGAGAGAGAGGGAGAGAGAGAGAGAGAGAGAGACAAAGAGAGAGAGAGAGAGAGAGCACGATAGAGAGAGAGAGAGAGAGACAGAGAGAGCCAGAGAGAGAGAGAGAGAGTGAGAGAGAGAGAGAGTGGTAGAGAGAGAGAGAGAGAGAGAGAGACAGCCGACTTGACCGACAACTTCCCAACCCCTTCTGAAGGTCAGGCGGCTACAAGGCGAACGATTCAGACACAAGAAGCCATTGCGACTGCGAGGAGAGATAGAGAAACGCTGGTGAGAGTAACGGCGCCGTGCGCTTCATCTGCTCGATTCGCCCTCGCTGCCTCTGCTAGCGACGGGCGCCTGCGGAGGCGGGGAGATGGGCCACTGAGGACAGCGCAATGCGCTACGTGACGCTCCAGCGACATGCCTGCGCTGTGTGATGCAACAACGACGCGGGCTGACCAGGTCAGCCACCGAAGGAGCAGCGAGGTCCCGTGTGGGTCCGCGTGGCCCCCGACTGCGTTGGACCTCCCAGGAGCCCACGAAAGTGGCGACAATTGCGCAATTCGCAACCATCCATGGAGATGCGAGGTCCCGTCTGGGTCCGCGTGACCCCCAGCACCGCTGGACCTCCCAGGAACCCACGAAATTGGTGACAACGGCGCAAGTCGCAGCCACCCAGTGAGCAACGAGGTCCCGTCTGGATCCGCGTGGCCTCTGGCACCGCTGGACCTCCCAGGAGTCCACCTGGGTCCGCGTGGCCCCCCGACTCTGCTGGACCTCCCAAGAGCTCACGGAAGTGGCGACAATTGCGCAGTTCACAGCCACCCAGGGAACCGCGAGGGCCCGCCGGGGTCCGCGTAGCTCCCGACAGCCCCGGAAGGAGCCGCGAGGTCCCGCCTGGGTCCGCGTGTGCCTCCACCCCGCTGGACCTCTCAGAGCCCACGAAGGTGGCGACAGCTACGCCTTTCACAGCCACCCAGGGAGCGGCGCAAGACGAGGCAGGAGGATAGAGGAGGCGGGAGGAGGTGGAGACCACAGTGCTCTCTTCAAAGCGAGTTTGGGAAGAACACACCAGGGATCATAATGCACGCCTCCTTGTTGCAACCTGGGTCTCCGGCGGAACGGTACGGGCGACCCCAGAGCGCCATCGGCGGGGCGCAGCTATTGGAAACCATCCCGAGGCTCGAAAACCGCCGAGAACTGACGAATACGACTGCAATCTTCGAACCTCGAACCGTTTTTTCGCCCGCCCGAGAGGAAGGAGAGCGGGAGGGAGGGAGGAAGGGAGGGAGCAAGGAAGACGAGGAGGAGAAGGACGAGGACCAGTGTAAACCCAAGGGTCACCAACAATGTTGCAATGAGCCCTCTCCCAGGCTCCCTCTTCACAGGACACTACAATGGTTCATTCTACAGAGGGAACTGCCTCGTTGGAAGACAACCATGTGAAGACCCTGGAGCATGCCAAAACATTGTTCTCCGGATTCCATCGCCACGGATCAACCTGACTGTTGCGTCTTGGCGGTCCTGAGTCGTGCCAGAACGCCGTTCATGTGACTGAGACGCCGCGCATCAACGTAAGTGTTGCACCCTCAAAATCTGGAATCTTTCCAAAACGCTATGTTTGGTATGCTGATCGTGGGAACCCGTGAAATTCTTGCAAATGTTTATGACTGTGCGCGGCGCTAATGCGAGAGCCACATTTTGAAAAAGGAACCGCCCTACATCCGTGAAGCATTTGCACATGTTTAAAGCGAATGTGCGCGGCGCTAAGGAGAGAACCGCACTTTGAAAACCATTCGGCCTCAATCAGCAAAGCTCTGGCAATTGTTTTCAACGAGCGTGCGCGGTGCTAGGGCGAGAGCCGCATTTTGAAAACGACCCGCCCTCAATCTGTGAAGCTGTTGCCTAAATCTGAACTTCAAGGTCATAAGTGGGAAGGAAGTCTCACGCGAAACGCGCGGCCCGCCCTAAAATCTAGCCTCGGGATGCGACAAGGAACAATGATTTATAAGGGATCGGAAATAATAAAGGAATGGAGGAGGAGGAAAAAGAGGAGGAGGAATAGGTTTGGCAGCTCCGACCATCGGATTCAACGCCATCAGTTCACAGTGATAAGGGGAGGGAGAGAGGAGAGAGATAGGAGGAGAAGGTGGAGGAGTTGGGAGGGAGAGGGCGAAATGTGAGGACCAGGAGAAGAATATGGGGATGATAGTGAAGAGGAGGTGGAGGAGGGAGGGAGGACAACGCCACAAGCATAGCACTGGAAGTTTTCCTGACGTCAAAAGGGAAGGAAGAAAAAGGAGGAGGTGGATGGGGCCCCGCCAGCATGACGAACCCAGGACGAAAATAATACATCGGGTGAGGATAAACCGAAAACCTCTGAGATCCGGCAGTTCTGAGGGATGTCTCGGGCGCTGCGGCATTCTCACTCAGAGCATGCTGGAACGCTCTGAGAGCGTTCTGGAACGCTCTGGAGTCGCCGCCGCTCGGACGTCCATTCCCCGTGCATGTTTCGGCTTCGTGCCTGTGTGATGGCTCGCGAGATCATCCGGGATGCCCCTCGATGGCCCTCGCCTCCCATGAAGTGCGCGCGTCCGAACGATGCCGAGCCGAGAGCGTTCTGGAACGTTCTGGAATGCGTTGATCCTCGTCCTCCCCCCCCCCTTTCCATGGGCGGCGGCCCCTGGCGAACCTCCGGGGAGAGGAGGGGGGGGGGGGAGGAGGAGGAGGGGGGGGGGGAGGAGAGGAGGAGGAGGAGGAGGAGGAGGAGGGAGATGAGGAGGAGGAGGAGGAGGAGAGGATGAGGATGAGGAGGAGGAGGAGGAGGAGGAGGAGGAGGAGGAGAGGAGGAGGAGGAGGAGGAGGAGGAGGAGGAGGAGGAGGAGGAGGAGGAGGAGGAGGAGGGGGAGGAGGAGGCCAGCGTAACATCGTCCACGCCCCCCCCCCACTAGGCCTGGCGGTGCGCGGTGTCCTGGGCCACGTTCGGCCGCAGGCCCCGCAGCGCAGCGCGCGCGGCGTCGAGGTTGGTGGAGGGGGGCGCAGGGCAGAGGGGGGCGGAGAACGAAGAGAGTGATAAACATGGTGAGCGACATAAGCTTCTCCGAGGACAGCGATGGTGCAACTCGGGATCCCCCATCTTTGTAAAGGGTCGGGCGACAAAGGGCGGTGGCGGAACTGTTGCCTAAAACTGAACTCCAAGGTCATTATTTGTAAGAAAGTCGCAAGCGAAACGCGCGGCCCGCCCTAAACTCTAGCCTCGGGATGCGACAAGGAACAATTATTTATAAGGGATCTGAAAAAAAAGGTAAAGGAATGGAGGAGGAGGAAGAGGAGGAGGAATAGGTTTGGCAGCTCCGACCATCGGATTCAACGCCATCGGTTCACAGTGATAAGGGGAGGGGGAGAGGGAGAGAGAGGAGGGGGAGAAGGTGGAGGAGTTGGGGGGGAGGGCGAGATGTGCGGACCAGGAGAAGAAGATGGGGATGATAATGAAGAGGAAGTGGAGGAGGGGGGGAGGGCAATGCCACAAGCATAGCAGTTGAAGTTTGCCTAACGTCAAAAGGGAGGGAGGAAAAAGGAAGAGGTGGAGGAGCCCCCCCGCGTGACGAAGCCGGAACGGGAATAATACATCGGGTGAGGATAAACCGAAAACCTCTGCGATCCAGCAGTTCTGAGGGATGTCTCGGGCGCTGCGGCCTTCTCACTCAGAGCATGCTGGAGCGCTCTGAGAGCGTTCTGGAACGCTCTGGAGTCGCCGCCGCTCGGACGTCCATTCCCCGTGCGTGTTTCGGCTTCGTGCCTGTGTGATGGCTCGCGAGATCATCCAGGATGCCCCTCGATGGCCCTCGCCTCCCATGAACTGCGCGCGTCCGAGCGATGCCGAGCCGAAAGCGTTCTGGAACGCTCTGGAATGCGTTGATCCTCGTCCTCCCCCCCCCTTTCCATGGGCGGCGGCCCCTGGCGAACCTCCGGGGAGAGGAGGGGGAGGGGGGGTGGAGGAGGAGGAGGAGGCCAGCGTAACATCGCCCGCGCCCCCCCCCCCCACCAGGCCTGGCTGTGCGCGGTGTCCTGGGCCACGTTCAGCCGCAGGTCCCGCAGCGCAGCGCGCGCGGCGTCGAGGTTGGTGGAGGGGGGGCGCAGGGCAGAGGCGGGCAGAGAACGAAGAGAGTGATAAACATGGTGAGCGACATAAACTTCTCCGAGGACAGCGATGGTGCAACTCGGGGCCCCCCATCTTTGTAAAGGGTCGGGCGACAAAGGGCGGTGGCGGAGGACAAGCGAAATCGACCGCGTGAGACGGCGACGCGAGGCGTAGTGAGATTGCCAATCGGGCTCGTGCTCGCAGCCAAAAATACCACCTAGGCGCCCTCGCTCATTCAGAATCCCGTGGGACGCGAGCCAACCGCCACACATGGTTCGGTGCCGGGTCCAGGCCCAGGAGGGGTGGGGCGGGCCGTAGGACCGCGCGGATGGACTCCCAATCGACATGCATGATGCTCTCTCTACGCTCAGGCCACCACTTCAGAAGACGCCGCTGGTAGTGAACTTCAAGAGCGGCTGAAGGGGGGGGAAAACAGGCGCGCGAGCTTGGCCGCGCGCTGGCGCTCGCACGGGGCGGATCGGCAGGCGGCAGCCGCGGTGGCAAGAAGAGTGCCGTCAGCGCTGGGCTCCGCCTCGTAGAGCATCTCGGCGAAGGAGGGGCGCCGCCAATGGGGGGGGGGGGGTACCGACGGCCAGCAGGAAGAACCGTAAGACGACGCTGATCGAGTTCACGAGACTGGGGCGCGTCGGTCTGGCGCGCCAGGAAGTCGAAAACCTTTCTGTACCCGGGAATAGTCACGATCGCCGTGCGAGCCCTGGCCGCGGCGCACAAAACCTCGAGCGGGCAAACGTTGGGCCCGTGCCAGTTTTTCAGTTGAGCCCAGTCCCGATCTCGATAAGCTCCCAGCGGCAGCCGAAAAGCCTGCGCAAGAGCTCCGCGCTCAGCAGCGCGGAGGTCAGCTGGCGGAGGAAGGAACTGCATGACGTAACTCAACGCAGGCGTGCAGCGAGCATGGAATAAAACAGCTGACGACGAGGCGGGCGTGTTCCCAGCGCCCGCCGCAGCCGCTCGCGCCATGGACTTCTCCCGCGGAAGTGACTGGGAATCAGCGAGAACTGTGGCAGGCGCGATCCATAGGCCCAGGTAAAAGAGCTTGGGCCCCGCCCGGAAGTCACGCCATTCAGGGATGAACGTCTTCAAGAAATCCTGGGCGCGTTTTTTCAGCACCGAGGTGAAGGGGCCCGAGACAGGAACTAGAACGCACTCAGAAGGTTTCAGTCGTAGGTTGGCCGTCACTTCCGCGATCTTCATCACCCGGCGCGGCGGCGACAAAAAGACGCAGATCATCGATGGCGCCACCGAGAGATCATCGGCGCAGGCGCGATTGATACCACGTCGGGGAACCTCGAAAGAAGGGTGGAGGTCACGAAGAGCTGGAGACAAGGCGGCGGCGAACAGCGACCCCGAGAGGGCACGGCCCTGAATAATGCCCGAGCGAATTCAGAAAGCGTGCAACAGCGAACCCTGGACGGATAGACCCCTTCGATGCCCTCGTACAGGATCGACGCGAAAGAGAGGAGCTGGGAAGGGCACCCTTTCTTGCGCAGTACCAACAGCACGAACTCATGGTTAAGGCTCGGAAAAGCCTGGCCATCGTCCAGGGCGCGCAGCAGCGGGCAGCGGCGATCGGCTTCGGGCCGAGCCGAGTGCACGCGAGACAGAGCGTCCACGTCCACCGGGTTCTGGCAACAAAAATCCCCCCCTTCATAAACCCCCTCTGGTCTGGCGGAACAAAACGAGCAAGCGGCTTGCAAAAAGCGACGTTAACCGTGGCCGTGAGCAACTTGATGCTAGCGTTGCGCAGGCCGAGCACGCGGACAGCAGACGCCCCCCGCTCGAGTCCTCCCTCCCGCGTGTCAGAGTCTAGAGTGCCCTTCGGCAGAAAGGCCTGCAAGGTAATGTTCTCAGCCGAGCGTATCCCATTCCCTTCCATCATCCACCAAAGAGCGCCATGCAGCGTAAGGGGGCCAAACGGATGTGCAAGCCACGCAGCGCAACAGAGGCGACCCACGCAAGGAGCAGAATCACTGACACGAAATGCAACTCTCTTCAACCGCGCGAACGACGGCGGCGGGCAATCGGAACAGTCGGCGGTCCGAACGAAGCGGTCGCAATGCGCGTTGGCAGTTTTGGCGGCCCAGGGTTGACGAGCAAAGACAGGGCCCCAATGAGAGACCAAAGCTTCGTGACGATCTTGCAAACCTGAAAAGCTCTGACCACGGGCGACGACGGCTCGAAGAGTAGGACGACGAGCGAACGGCGCCCAGATCCTGGCCCTCCTCTCAATAGCCTGAAGCATCTGACGCTCTGTATGCCGAACGCCCTTTCCCTCGGCGTGTTCGAGACGAGGCCGAGCAGCGGCGCGATCGAGGTCCAACGCCTTCAGTTGCACCACGTTGGGCCAGCGCTGGAAGGAAGCAGGGTGGACGAGCGCGGCCTTCGAGCCCCCCGCGCAAATGAAATCAGCAGCGGCAGCATGCGAACGCAGAAGACGAGAGGCGGTCGGCACGTCCTGGCGCCAAATAGCGCGCGCTATAGAGCGAGCCAGAAGTGACGACGTGCGCGGGTCCGTCGGGCGGCGAAGCATCAAGACGCCCCTTGCTTCCCTGCTCGCTTCCTGCAGCAACTCCGCATATCGCTCAAGCCTTCTCGGTGGACACATCGCTTGCAAGTGCGTGGATTCAGCTTCAACAGAGGCGGCCCGTATCTGCATAGATTCTCCTGTTTTGGCAGAGATGTTTAGGGGTGAGGCGTTCAGTGGGCTCTTGAAGCTTGCGGTGACCGAAGGGGGCGGACAAAGCGGCGTGGTCGCTGATCTTCGCCCGATGGAGGACCTCCAGAGACCCTTCAACATAAGCCTGTGAATGCACTTGAGCGAGCGCCCAGCCAGGCCAGCCGCGCCAGAACCGGTCAATGGCAGCAACAGCGTTGCCTTGCGCATCGAAGCGAGTGGCCTCAAGAGGGGTGACCTCGACAAGGGGGTCGAGAGCAGCCGCCCAGCGCGACGCCTGTGCGTGCGAGGGGCGGGCCGCCCGTTGGCCCTGAGCCTCCAGCGGTCGCGAAAAGCTAAGTTGTTCCTCGCTCGCGAAGTTGAAATCGCCATGCGCAACTAGCAGCGCATATCCAGGCGAGGATCCCGAAAGGGCCCGATCCCGAGTTATTTGACTGCGCGCGTCGCTTACTTGCCCCGAAGATAAATCATGGCTGTGAATGTTGTAATGAATTAAAGTGGTGTCCTGATTTTGCAGAGCGACACGGATGGCGCGACCAGGGGCGAGCACTTGCAAGGAAGAGGTGGCGCCAGCAGGCAGCGTCGGCGAGGAGGCGCCTCGCGACAAAATGCCAGGAACGACAGTGGCGACACCGCCACGTATCCGCCCCGCACGGTCAGCGCCACAAGAGCTGGAAGAAATAACAGCCTCGGGCAACGCGCGGCGCAGGAAGGCAGCTAGTTGGGTCTCTTACTGGTGGGCCTCCTGGAGGGCGGTGACTGAAGAGCCCGGTCGGAGCCTCTGGAGGTACCCCAATTTCACACCAGCGTGGGCGCCTTCAAATTGGAGGGGGGCTCGCGTGTTCCACGAGACGAAGCGAAGGCCACTGGCTGCAGTGGCGTCGCACAAAAATTGGACGGTCGAGCGTCCAACCAGAGCAGCGAAACGGCGAAAGGCACCACTCAGGCTCACGCTCAGGTTCGATGATCTCCTTGATCGCCCCGACGGGCTTGACCTTCGGCACCGACTACTTGTTGATCGTACCTGGGTTCCAGAGCACACGAGTCGGTTCACGGCCAGGGAAGCACTCGAGCTTGCACAGCGCGCCCCGGCCCAACGAGAGCCAGCCGCGATCCCGATCGAAGAAGACGCGCTGGTTAGCGCCGTACAGCTCCACGAACTTGTTGCGCATCTTCCTGCCAATGACCTCCGTCTCGATCTGCTTCGCATTCTTGTCCTGGGACAGGTGTAGCCTGGTCTGGCCGCCAGCGTGCGCGTCGACGTTGAACTCGCGCCACGTCTTGCCAACGCGCAGCGAGGCCAGCAGCTTCTGGACCCGTCGCGTGGCCAGGCCGACGGCGCCCTTGAGCTTGATGGTGATGTGCTTCGGGAGAGGGTCTGCAGCTGTGAGCTCCCATTGATCAGTGGTGATCTGGACTCCTCAAGCCAGGGGGCCAGCACCTCGTGGACGGCGGTCTTGGCGACGAGCTTGCCCGCGAAGACCTCGATGATCGTCTCATCGGTGTCGCGCGTGAAGGTGTCCGAGCCTGCAACAGGACGAGGAGCTGGCGTCGCAGAGTTGGCGACGGCGAGGGCACTCTGCAGCTGCTTGATCTGCTCGTGCATTTCACGAAGTAATTTGTCTTGCTGATCCACACGGCTGTCGACCTGCATGATTTCCACTTTGAGGCTGTCGCACCGGGTGTTGAGCTCGCGCCTGACCTCGTCGATCTTCGGCGTGGCGGCGGCAACGACCTGGGCGTCCAGCTTCGAGGGCAGCGCATCAAGGTCGGCCTTGCACTTGCTGAAGCACTCGTCCAAGTTGGAGGCGAGGGACTGCTGGATGGTAGTAGCCTCGGCCTTGACGGTGGACGCGACGCAGTCCCCGATGTGCGTGTTGAGCGCGGACTGGTACTTGGCCATCTCCGCACTGAGCTGCTCGGCAACCATGACGCGGATGTGATCAGGGTCGACATCCATCTCGTCATCGGTGTCGTCCATGTCCAGGGCGATGGCTGCAGGGGAAGAGCTGCCGCCAGTAGCACCAGAGCCAGGAGGACGAGCACGACGATAGAGCTTGACGAGCTTCTTGCCCTTGTCCATGGAGCTGCGGATGACACTAGCAGGAGGCGACGCTGGGGAGCGGCGCGCAGGCGTGACCGTGGCGGCATCGACCGTAGCCATGGGTGTGGAAGTGAAAGCAAGACTGGAGGAGGGGCCCAAGTCCTCCAGTGAAGGCACGAAAAGTGTCCGCCTGGGCTCGCGCCCAAGAATGCCCTCTCAGGGAAGGCTGCCCGCTCAAGAATCACTTTTGCCCTGCCAGCTGGTGGGGTTAAAATGGCTTGAGCCAAAAGGGCTTGAGCCAAAATGCCTACGGAGGAGGAGACTGAGGAGGAAAAGGCGGAGGCGGAGGAGGAGGCGGAGGAGGAGAAGGCCAGCGTAACATCGTCCACGCCCCCCCCCCCCACTAGGCCTGGCGGTGCGCGGTGTCCTGGGCCACGTTCGGCCGGGGAGGAGGAGGAGGAGGAGGAGGAGGAGGAGGAGGGAGGAGGAGGAGGAGGAGGAGGAGGAGGAGGAGAGGAGGAGGAGAGGAGGAGGAGGCGGAGGAGGAGGAGGAGGAGGAGGAAGGAAGAGGAGGAGGAGGAGGAGGAGGAAGAGGAGGAGAGAGGAGGAGGAGGAAGGAGGAGCAGGAGGAGCGAAGAAGAAGGAAGGGAGGAGGAGGGAGGAGGGAGGAGGGGGAGGAGGAAGAGGAGGAGGAGGAGGAGAGGATGAGGAGGAGAGGAGGAGGAGGAGGAGAGGAGGAGGAGGGAAGGAGGAGGAGAGAGGAGGAGGAGGAGGAGGAGGAGGAGAGGAGAGGAGGAGGAGGAGGAGAGGAGGAGGAGGAGGCGAGGAGAGGAGGAGGAGGAGCGGCCCCGCGCGCGCCGCGGGCGGCGAGCGGAGCCCTGAGTCGAGACCCTCGGGCGCCGAGCGGGGCATGCCGCAGAGCCCTGGCGCCACGGCGCCCGTGGTCGCCAGGATCTCCGCGCGGGGCCCGGCGCCAGCTTCGCTGCGGGGGCGGCGCGAGGGCGAGCGACGAGGGTCTTCTTCTTCTTCTTCTTCTTCCTCCTCCTCCTCCTCCCCTCCTCCTCCTCCTCCTCCTCCTCCTCCCCGTCCTCCTCCTCCTCCTCCTCCTCCTCCTCTCCTCTCCTCCTCCTCCTCCTCTCTCCTCCTCCCTCCCTCCCTCCCCCTCCCTCCCTCCCTCCCTCCCCTCCCTCCCCCCCCCTCCCTCCTCCTCTCCTCCTCCTCCTCCTCCTCCCCTCCTCCTCCTCCTCCTCCTCCTCCTCCTCCTCCTCCTCCTCCTCCTCCTCCTCCTCCTCCTCCTCCTCCTCTCCTCCTCCTCCTCCTCCGCCTCCTCCTCCTCCTCTTCCTCCCTCCTCCTCCTTCCCCCTCCCTCCTCCTTCCTCCCTCCCTCCCTCCCCTCCCTCCCTCCCTCCCTCCCTCCCTCCCTCCCTCCCCCCTCCCTCCCTCCCCCCTCCCTCCCTCCCCCCCCCTCCCCCCCTCCCTCCCTCCTCCCTCCTCCTCCTCCCTCCTCCTCCTCCTCCTCCACCTCCTCTCCTCCTCCTCTTTTTTCTCCTCCTCCGCCTCCTCCTCCGCCTTGTCCTCCTCCTCCTCCTTCTACTCCTCCGCCCGAGGACAACCCAGACGGGCTCGCGTCGTGGAGGGATCACGCCGGACGCTTTTTGACGGCTGCTGGCCTCCAGGGGCTCTCACCGGGCCTCGGGCCTGTCAACAAACTGCTTGGGTCGAAACACTTGTCTTCGAGGGATCCCCACCGAAGCCTCCTGCGCTTGTTCTCAGAGGTGCGCGCGCCTACCGGAACGATGTGCGCGGAGCCCGCTCGTTGCTGCGCCTGTTCTTTCCTGTGGCAAGGCGGGGATGCTGCCTTTGGCAGTGCGCCCCTAATCTGTCGTTGCTGTATCTAGCGATGTTTAGTTCTGTTATGCTCGATGAGGTTCGATTCTGCTATGCTCCGATCTGATATGTTACGTTGTCGACGGGACGTCGTGGCGCCGTGACACCTGTCACGCTAGATACGTCGTCCGATCGGTCGTTGCTAGGCCTGTTTGTACTTGTGGCCGCGCTGACCTCTGCACGCACTTCGCACTTGGTTATGATATGGTGCGGGCTATTATGATATGAAGTCCCTCTTCAAGTTTGTGCTTCTCTTCTGCTTAACTATGCTATGATATGATCAACTCTGTCATGGTATATATTGTTATGGTCTGATCTGCTCTGCTTTGTGGCATCACGTTCTGTCATGATACGTATGTTCTGTCGGAGTCGGTTATATGATGATATTACCAGTGATGCTGTTTAGGGTATGCCCAGTTTGTAATAGAACATCATGCTCTGCTATGACACACTTATTACACGAAGTGTAGGCCAATCATGTTTTGTTATCTAAATCGTTGACGCAGGGGTAGCAGTAACACAACCAATATGCAATGGTGTGCTGGTTACGGTGTGCTCATTTGTGATATTAAGCTGACTTGAACAAATTCGATTAGTAAGATGTGCTGTGCTATGTTTGCCATGCTGTCGACAAACAGACGTGACGCATTGACGCCTGTCACGATATATACGCCGTCCGATCGTTCGTTCCTGCGCCTGTTTGCTCCTGAGGCAAGGCTGACCTCGGCGCGCATGTCGCGTTTGATTATACGTAATACACATATAATGCTGTGATGCCCCTATTCACATCTGTTTGTCCTCTGTCGCACTATTCTCTCTTATGCTCTTTTCTGTCACAATACGATTCGATCTATTAAATTATGCTCTGCTCTGCGGCACCGTGTTATGTCATGACATGTTCTGTCAGGTTGCGTTATAGTATGCTGTTTGTGTGGTGCTGTTTACGTTACGTCGTACTATGTCCAATATGTTATGCTATGCTTGGTGATGTCAGGATATTCCCCTGCAGTGCAGTAAAGTCTATGATGCTGCAGCGCATGTGTTGTAATCGCTGCATTGCTATATTGTATTGTGTTCGTTGCTGTATTTCATAACCACTGATACCGCGCGCGGTCATGATCTGCTTTGTCATGTTATGTAACGCTCTGTGCTGTGGCGCTGCGGGATGCTATGCTATGCTATATCATGATATGTAATGCTATGGTGCGTTCGGATATGGTCGTTTATGAAGCGTACTGGTATATCATGCTATGTGGTACTATGAACAACTGCGCTAAACTATGATGGAAATGTTTTGAGATAATGTGTATATTCTGCTGTGTCCTACCATGTGCTTGTTTTATGCTTTGTTAAGTAATGCGATGTTCCGGCTTTGATATGCTCTGGTATGCTGCGCTGCTATGCTATTTTATGATCTGCATGTTGGTAGCACGTTATGTCGCGCTCTGGCATTGCATGCGTTGTCATGGTATGTTGTGCTAAGCAAGGTTCTGCTATCAGATGTTACGTCATGGCATGCTATGCTGTGCGATGCCACGTTATTGTGTGACATATTGTGATATGTCATGCTATGCATGCTTCGCACTGTCATGTCATGCGCTGTCATGCTCTGTTATGCTATGATGTCTGATGCTGTGTTGTGTTATGTATGGTCTCCTCTGTTGCAGCAAAAGCTATGTTCTGTGATGATGCGTTATGCTATGCAAAATTAGGTCATGGTGTGTTATGTTAGAGAGAGAGCGCGTTTCACGGGCGCTTGCCTTGGGAACATTCGGCGGTGCGTTTCGAACAGGGGGTGGGCCCCCCTCCAAGGCTCGGCGCCGTCGATCAGAACCAGGGGGACTCCCCTCCCCCCTGACCCCCCCCCCTCCCGAACCCCCCCCCTCCCCGGCGCCGGCGCCGGCGGCCGCCGCAGCGCCAACGCAGCGACGATGACCAGAGAGGGCCCAGGAGGGTGGGGGGGGGTTTCAAACCCCCCCCCGCGCTGGCGCGGGCGCCGGCGCTGGCGGCGGCCAGCAGCGCCGACGGCGAGGACGCAGCGACCATGACCAGAGAGGGCCCAGAGGCCGCAGAGGGAACACACAAATCGCCATATCGAGCCCTCTTATGCTCCTCAGACGCCCCCGAAACGCTTCTGACGGGACCTCAAGAGGCATCCATTAGAACTCTGACCCTTTGCCAAAAACACAGTGGCGGGAAGAGCCGAAGGCCACACCACCACCACCAACACCACCGCCACCACAGACCACCATACCACCACCACCACCACCACCGCCAGCACCACCACCACAACCACCACAACCCACCAACACCACAACCACCACCATCACACAAACCACCTACAACCACCACCGTAGCCACCACTCAAAACGCCAACCACCGCCAGTACCATACACAACCCTCCACCACCCACCAACAACCACCACCACCACCACCACCACAAACCACCACACCATTACCACGACCATCATCACCACAGCCACAACCACCACCTTCACCACAACCCACCACCAACACCACCACCACAAACCACCACACCACCACCACCACAACCACCACCACCACCACCATCACCCACCACCCACCACCCCCCACCCACCACCACCAGCACCACTACCAGCAGCGCCACCACCACCACCACCAACACCACAGCCCACCACCACCACCACGACAAACCACCACGCCACCACCACCACCATCACCACCTGAACCCACCACCACCACCAAACCACAACACAACCACCACCACCACCACAGCCAACACCAACACCAACACCACAACAGCTCACCACCACCAGCACCATCACCACCACCAATACAACAGCCCACCACCACTACCACCACCATCACCACAATCTGTCACACCACCACCACCACCACCGCCACAACCACCACCACCACTACCAGCAGCACAACCCACCACCACCACCACAAACTGCCTCACCACCACCACCACCGCCACTACCACCACCACCAGCACCCCCGCCGCCGCCGCCAGCCGCCGCCGACGCCGGCGCCAGCCCGAGGAGAGGGAGAGAGGAGAAGTAGGGGATGGGGGGGGAGGGTCGACCCCCTCCCCCAAGCGACCACAGAACGCGCTATTTCTCATGCTATTATCTGCTCTACCATTTAATCTTGTGCTCAGTTCTGCCAGGGCTCTGTCGTATTCGTCGTCGGCGCGAAGCGGGCGTCTCAGGGGAGTCTCGGAGGGCCTGAGGATCTGGAGGGCAGCGGTGTGCAGAATGGCCCGGTCGGCACGCGGCGGTTCGCCTCGGGCGATGCTCGGTGGAGATGGGGATCTGGCGGCCGCGGTGTGCAAGGTGGTCGGGCCGGGAGGTCTGTGCTCAAAACCTAGCGACCCCAGCCTGTCACGTGGGGAAAAACTGGCCCCAGGGACAGGGTCAGGGCTTCCAGGGACCCCGTATGGAAAAAATCTGGACGTGGCACGTCTGGGAAAAAGGGCACAGGGCAAACGCGCTCGGGGTACGCAGAAAGCGTTTGGACACCACTGCCGTGCCAGGCCAGGGCCATCCTGGGCCCTGGCATGGTGTATGCGTCCTCCTGGCTTCGGCCAGGAGGGCCTGTACTCCATCCTCGGGCCCAGGATGGACTAGGCCGCGAGGGCGATGGATCAGGCGAGCGTGCAGGGGGGTCTTCCCTTCCTTGCGTTCCTCACAGACCTCTCGCCCTGAAGGACCTCTCTACGTCGACTGTCACGACGACGGAGGGACAGACAACACGCGGCGGCCAAGCGGCGGCAGCAGCAAATGGGGGCGCACCGCTGCGCGTCCGAGTGCGAGTGATGAGGGTGAGGACAAAGGTCACAGGACACAGCACAAAGGCGATCGAGGAATCTGGCGAAAGTTCTACGCTCCATGCCTCCCTGCGCAAGATGTGGATGCAGGGCGCGAGGGGCGGGGGACGGCGGGGCAGGATGCAGTACTACGCGGAATGAGGAACGAAGGGCTTTCCTGGCCACGGCGAGAGCCGGCCACGTGGAGGCTCCCCTACCTGCCCCGGGCACCAGGGCCCCTCCTGATCCCGAAGTGGTGCTTATTTCGACGTCTTGACTGTAGGAGGCATGGTCATGGGGAAGAGCAGCAGCAGGAAGAGGCAGGATGAGGTGGTTGACCGCGACGTTCGGCGCTCGTCGGAGCTCGGCGCTCGTCGGCGATCGGCGCTCGTCGCCGCTCGCCCTTCGCCGCCGTCGTCGTCGCAGCCGCCGTCGTCGTCCCCCTCGTTGCGCCTCCTCTGGGCCTTCGGGGGTGGGGATGCTCGACCCTGACGTCGTCGCGAGGCGCTCCATGAGAGGCCCAGAGGGGGGGTCGATTCGGTGCTGTTGCCGACAGCCGTCGAGCCCGTGCGTTTGCTTCCTGGGCGTCCTGCTCCCTGAGACCACCAAGGAGGAGGACGGGAAGGAGGAGGAGGAGGAGGAGGAGGAAGAGGAAGAGGAGGAGGGGGAGGGGGAGGGGGAGGGGGAGGAGGAGGA
>CAUYUJ010022683.1:40000-60529 GCA_963575745.1 Prorocentrum cordatum | reverse complement strand
CCACTCACCCACTCACGCACGCACACCCAAAAACACACATACACAAAACCACAAAACACATCAACACACACTCACACACGCACACACTCACACACTCACACACTCACACACTCACACACTCACACACTCACACACTCACACACTCACACACTCACACACTCACACACGCACACACGCACACACGCACACACGCACACACGCACACACGCACACACGCACACACGCACACACGCACACACGCACACACGCACACACGCACACACGCACACACGCACACACGCACACACGCACACACCCACACACGCACACACGCACACACGCACACACGCACACACGCACACACGCACACACGCACACACGCACACACGCACACACGCACACACGCACACACGCACACACGCACACACGCACACACGCACACACGAACACACTCACACACGCACACACGCACACACGCACACACGCACACACGCACACACGCACACACGCACACACGCACACACACACACGCACACACACACACGCACACACGCACACACGCACACACGCACACACGCACACACGCACGCACGCACACACGCACACACGCACACACGCACACGCACACGCACACGCATGCGCACGCGCACGCACACGCACACTCACACTCACACGTACATTCACACACCACACGCACCACACACACACCACACACACATACGCACACACAACACACATTTTTAGCGTCGGCGTCAAGGCAGAGTGACTGCGCTGGCGGAAGAACAAATGTTGGACGAACGATTGCGAATTCAGCCGCAGTGCACGGGGGGAAGCGGAAGAACGTCCGGCGACGGCTGGAGGGAGGAGGGGCCGGGCCCGTTCACAGCGGGGCCAGGCGGCGGCCCGGGTTGGCGCCGGGGGAGGGGCCCAGCGGCGGCGCAGCGGCAGCTGGGGGGTAGGCCAGCCGGGCGGCAACCGGAGGCTGGCGTCCAGGGGGTAGCAGTGCCCAGCGCAGGCTGGAGGCGAAAGTGAACGCGAGAAACAGATGTGCCCAGGGTGCCGAGGTCACGAGTGACCTGCGAGGCAAGCCGGGGACGGCCAGTCGGGGCCGCCTCAAGGGCGAGGGGCCCGCAGAGGGGGAAGGCCGGGGCACGAGGCGGCGCCCCGGGGGAAAGCAGAGCCCAGCGTAAGCAGGAGCCGAGAAGCACACACAAACGCAAACATACACACACCACACACAAACACAAACACACAAACACAGACACAAGCAGAAGACACAAACATACATACAACACGCACAAACACACAAACACACATACACACAAACACACACCCACACACCCACACCGCACACATACACACAAACACACACAACACACAACACACACACAAACACACACATACACAAACACACACATCCACATACACACGCACGCACGCACGCACGCACGCACGCACGCACTCACGCGCACACACAACACACACAACACACCCACCACACACACACACACACGCGTACATAGCACACAACAGACACGCTGCTTCAGAGACGCTCCCGAAGGCGTCTCGGCCACTTCATGAGGCAGAATCCGATGTACGAAGCTTGCTCTCGTGTTCTAACGCCCGAACCCTCACCCTGGCTACGCCCCTTGTTGCGCTCACTTTTGCACCGAGGTGCCCTGTCTGAGAAAGGTGAGGAGGAAGCGTCAACTTGGACACCACTGCATGCGTTCTCACTGCTTCCCAGAGGCACGCCTGTCGAATGAATATCAGCACAGCTGTATGCAGAACAACGCTTAGATTCTGTAAGAGCTGTCTTAGGCAGCGCGCGCACATGCTCACCGCGGCCACGAGGACACATCATTCAATCACTACGATATTCTACACAGCCTGACACGTCTCTGCCAGGCAGCTGGCAACGCGCACGGATGGGTTCTCATGCGGAACATCTGGAGGGCGCACGCTGAATACACGCGCGGAATCCCTGCGCGCCTGGCCACGGAAGGGCAGCATGCTGGAAAGACATCTGGCCACATGTGTATCCAACTCTCGCCCTGGCCGGCGGCGTCATATGCATCCGGATCCCTGGCACGAGATACTGTGGAGCACGCCTCCACCTGTTAGACACGTCACGCAGCGGTCATCCGCGCTGTCCTCAGCGGGGTGACCGACCCCTGGGGCTGGCTGCCTCCGAGCGGGTCGACGGCCTTCCTGAGGCCCCTTGCTGAAATGGAGCACCTCAGGGTTGGGACTGGCGGGGCCAGTCACTGTCAGGACTTCTGGGGACTTCCGTGGACATGGGAGGAGGAGAGGAGAGGAGAGATGAGAAGGGGAGGAGGAGGAGGAGGAGGAGGAGTGTGAGGAGGAGGAGGAGGAGGAGGGGGGATAAGGAGGCAGAGAAGGAGCGAGGAGGCGAGGAGGAGGAGGATGAGGATGAGAAGCGGAGGGGCGGAGGCGTAGGGGAGTAGGAGGAGGAGGATGAGATGAGGAGAGATGAGGAGGAGGAGGAGGAGGATGAAGGAGAGGCGGAGGAGGAGGAGGGGGGGAGGAGGAGGAGGAGGAGGAGGAGGAGGATGAAGAGGAGGAGGTCGGAGGGGAGGAGGAGAGAAGATGAGGGAGGAGGAGGAGGAGCCCTGCCGGGCCGCCTGATCGCCCAGACGCGGAAGGTGTAGGAGCTGTTCCCCATGAGGCCCCGCACCACGGCGGACGGCGCCTCGGCCGGGGCCCAAGGCGGGAGGGAGAAGCCCACGGGGGGGGGGAACTGTCAACTCCTCCTCCTCCGTCCTCCTCCTCTCTCCTCCTCCTCTCCTCCTCCTCCTCCTCCCTCCTCCTCCTGCCCTCCTCCTCCTCCTCCTCCGCCTCCTCCTCCTCCTCCTCCTCCTCCTCCTCCTCCTCCCCTCCCTCCTCTCCTACTCCTCCTCCTCCTCCTCCTCCTCTCTCCTCCTCCTCCTCCTCCTCCTCCTCTCCTTCCTCCTCCTCCTCCTCCTCCTCCTCCTCCTCCTCCTCCTCCTCCTCCTCTCCTCCCTCCTCCTCCTCCTGCCTCCTCCTCCTCCTCCTCCTCCTCCTCCTCCTCCTCGCTCCTCCTCCTCACTCCTCTCCTCCTCCTCCCTCTCCTCCCTCCCTCCTCCTCCTCCTCCTCCTCCTCCTCCTCCTCACTCCTCCTCCTCCTCCCTCCTCTCCGCCTGCTCCTCCGCCTCCTCCTGCTGCTCTCCTCCTCCTCCTCCTACTTCCTCTCCTGCTGCTGCTCCTCCTCCTCCTCCTCCTTCTCCTCCTCCTCCTCCTCCTCCTCCTCCTGCTGCGCCCTCCTCCTCATCGCGCCCCTCCTGTCAGCGAGGCGGCGCCCAGAGCTCGGCCGAGACGCCAACCTCCCCGATGCTTCCTTCCCCCCCTCCCCATCGGTCCTCCCCCTTGGCGGCCTGGCCCGAACACCGCGAGGTGGGACGGAAGACGGCACGCTGGGGACGCCACGCGAGAAGGCAAGTGAGCAACTTCTGCGTCTCAATTGTCTCTCAAGACGGTGAGGACCGGCAGAGACAACGGCGCCACCAGGGGGCGGAAATGAACCAAAACAGACAGCCGAACTCGGCGCCCGCCAGAACCTCTCGAAGACTCCGAGACGACAACGAACATACCTTGCTCTTCAGCTTGCTCGCATCCGTGGCCTGAGTGTCGGCCGCGTTCGCAGGCAGGGCTGCTGGGGCTGGGGCGCATGCTCGTTGATGGCACGCTTGGCGAAGCTAGCTGCGTAGATTGGGCTGTCCGCCCCCCGTCCTCTACTCCTTGGCACGACATGGAGTGCCCCAAGGCTCACAGCTGCGCTGCTGCAAGCAATATTCTAGAGTCTGAAGGACCTTGACACGTGGATCCAGGAGATCTTGGGGTGTGTCGCGTGCGTCTTCTGGAAGCCAGGATGTCCCCAGAACGGGCCAAGGAAGCCCCAGGAGGCCGCCCAGACGTTCCAAGAGGTCCCCATGTCGCGCATGATCGCTCCCAGACGCCCAAGATGGCCTCCAGAAGTCCAAAAAGGCCCCCAAGAAGCCCCCATGGGGACCCCAAGAGCACCCCCCAATACGGCTCCAAGAGGCCCCCAAACATGGTTTTGATTCGTTGTTAAGCAATGTTAGCCCCCTCGCTTGTTCAATTTCCAACGCTCCCAGACGGCCCAAGAAGCCCCAATAGCGCCCCCAGGCGGGCCCCGAGACGCCCCAAGAGGGCCTCAATGGGACACGAGCGAACGGACATCTCGAGCCTTCTGCCCCAAGGTGGCCCCAAGAGCCCCCCAGAGGCTCCCGAGCCCCTTCCAGGACGCCCTAAGAAGCCCCAAGAGGCCCCCAAGATGCCCCAAGAGGCCCCCAAGACGCCCCCAAAGGCCCCCAAGAGGCCCCCCAGAAGCCCCCAAGACCCTTGCAAGAGTTCCCCGAGAGGCTTCCCAACAGATCCCCGCATGCATCCAAGAGGCCTCTGAATATCAGCGTGGGCACGGTAGCGGGATGGGCCGAAGGCCATGAGATCCGCCGCCCCTTGTGGCCCTGCCACCGCGGTGCATGGCGTGCCAAACATCTGGCAAACTTAGGCTTTTGTTCTAAAGAACTTTCCGTGGGGTCTCGGCCCAGTCCGCCGGCTACCCTGACAGCGCTGGAACATGCGCAGTCCGTCGGATGTCCCCTCCGAAATGGCCCCAAGATGGCTTCCAAGACGGCTAAGATGGCCTCTGAGACGACCAAGATGGTCCCAAGAAGGCCCAATATAGCGGCCAGATGTCTCCAATATGGCCTGCATTTGCTTCAAGACGGCCTTCCAACGGCCCAAGACAGCCTAAGTAGCCCCCAAGATTGCCCAATTAAAGCTCAAAAGGCCTCCAAGATGGCCCCAGGACGGCACAAGAGGCTCCCAATACGGCCCCCAAAGGGCCCCACGACGGTCTAAGAGGTACCCGAAACGCTCAAGATGGCCTTCAAGACAACCCTGAAGCGCCCCCAAATGGCCCCAAGACAGCCCAGAGAGGCTCCCAAGACGGCTTCCGACGGCGTCACACGGGCCAGGAAGGCCGTAAGACGGCCAAAGAAGCCCCCAAGAAGCCCCCAAAGGCCACCAAGAGGCCCAAGGAGGCCCCCAGGAGGCCTCCAAGCTGCCCCCAGGAGGCCCCAAGAATGACCCAAGACGCTCCCAAGAGGTCTCCTCATCCTTCTCCACATCCTCCGTTCCCCTCGTCCTCTCCTCATCCTCCTCTTCCTCCCCCACGTGTTCCCCGAAGTGCTTCCACAACGGCTGGGGGAACGCATGGCCCAATAGCGTGGCCAAACTTTACCCAAACGATTGTTCTAAAAGGCAGGGGGGCGGCGGCGATTCGCCGTAGGCGTCTTCGATCCGCCGCCTTCTCTGGCTTGCCATAGGGGTGCAGGGCGCGGTGAACTTTTGGTGGTTGTGGGTTCTTTTGAAACTCCCACTGGTCCTTCGGCCCAACCCGCCGGCCACCCGGAAAGCTACTCAAAACCCAGACCTCGTTGCCAAAATCGCCTCCAAGGCGGCCAAGATGGCCCCAAGTGGCCTCCAAGATGCCTCCAGCACAGGCGAGGTGGCCCCAAGAGAGCCCAAGGCAGCCCCACGATGGCCTCCGAGACGGTTCCAAGATGCCTTGACTGGCCTCCGAGACGGTTCCAAGATGCCTTGACTAAATACCGCCAAGATGGTCCAAGAGAGCCCAAGAGGCACCAACGAGGCTACTAAGACGGCCCAAGAGGCATCCGAGGGGTCCCCTAGGACGGCCCTGGGTTTTTGAAGGGGTCTGGCATTTGCTCCAACATGCCTTCCGACGGCTCAAGACGGCCCAAGAGACCCCCAAAATGGTCCCAAGATCGGCCAAGAGGCCTCCAAGACAGCCCCAGGTCGGCACAAGAGGCTCTCAAGACGGCCCAGGAGGCATTCAAGACGCACAAGATGGCCTCCAAGACGTCCCCGAAGTGCCCACAAATGGTCCCCAAGACGGCCCACTCCAAAGACGGCTTCCGACGGTGCCAGACGGGCCAGGAATGCCGCGAGACAGTCAACGAGGCCCCCAAGAAGCCCCCAATGGCCCCCCAAAGCTCCTGGCCCCCAGGAAGCTCCCAGAAGGCCCCAATACTGACCCAATAAGCTCCCAAGAAAATGCTCTGATCCTTCGCCTTGTCCTTCTGTTTCCTCCCTCTCCTCATCCGCCACTTCCTCTCCCACGTGTTCCCGGGGAAGGCATCGCCCAATGGCGTGGCGCAAACGTTTGGCCGCATGGGCGCACACGGAAAGGCAAGGGGCGGCAGTGATTCGCCGGGAGGCGTCTTCGACAATGCAACGACGCTGTTCTATCTCACGGGGCGGGCGCGCGCGAGCAGGCAGCCGGGCACGGCGGCATTCCCCACCGCCGAGAGGAGTCAGGCCTTCTCAGAAAGTCGGGTCGGGCGAAAGGGGGGGATAGCAAAGGGGGGGTTTGAGGATCAACTCACGTAGCTGATTTTCCCGGCGCCTCCCGAGTCGCTGTCGGAGGGGGCGCCAGGAGCGGACGAGGCCAAAACGGCTGTACCACAGAGCCGGAAACGTACAAGAGACAACAACAGCCCTGACAAATTTGAGAGACATATGCGTTCTGCGACAGCTGAAACACAGCATCGCGGCCATCCGACCGCTGGGTGCCCAGGAGAGGTCAGCATGCTGCACTGGCCGAACCTCTCCGTGCTGGCAGCGGTTCAAGTCATGTATCTTACCTTCAGGATCGACCAGACATTACGTGTATTGCTCAGGCGTCCCTGGGACCAGGACACTACACCCCGTCTTCTTTGTGGATTCGTGCCGCGGACTTTTGTTTACGGGGCCCAGGGTTGGAAACGACGGCGACGACGGACGGCGGGCGACAACGACGGACGAGATGATCACGGACATCGGACGGACATGCACTATGACAACGGCCAGCGACGACGAACGACGTTCGCCGACGATCAAGGATAGAGGGCACACCTAAGGGAGAGGCCCTCTAATAAACGCACCCAAGGAAAGAACCAATCAGGGCAAGACTGCGCCGTAAACGCCTAGGGCTCGTCAGTCACTGTCAGTTGTCGGGGTCGGGCTGTCCTTGACTGACCACCAAAAAAAGACCCCTAACCTAAGCCTCTGGGAGAGGGGACCTAAGTTAGGAGGGCCAGGAACATTAGGCCCAGGGGGTCTTTTTCTGCAGGTGTATCAAACAAAACCCCCCAGAGCTATTACCCCTAATGCGAAGACGGGGACCTCATTGAGGCTACGTCGTCCTCGTTTTAGGGTTCGGGGTTCTTTTTTATCCTCAGTGACCTCCCCCCCTTGAGAGAAGGCGGAGGGGGGCACCGCTGTCGGAGCCGCGCTCGCCGTCTTGGGCGTCTCCCCCAGGAACCTGGGCGGCGCTCCCGCAGGGGCGCTGGCGAGAGTGGTCGGCATCGAAACAACACGTCGTATGTAATCGGAACGTGCATCGAATACGGTGGAGGCCAGCCCACAAGAAACCTTCCACAAGAAACCCAACCCTGAGACCCCAGGATGTCCAAAGCCGCGCTAACGGCGTCTTGGTTAACGGTGCGTTTAGGACTATGCTTTTTTGTTGGCACCGAGTTCACGCAGAACAAAATGCATGACATCACGAAACATCGTTTCCTAAATTTCAATTCTGCGAATGTATCGAACGAAGACGACACAGCGTACTGGAGGACAACACGAGCCACGCGTTCCTACAATTGGTTTGGCCACGGACCACGCTTTCTTACAATTGATTATCCTACATCGCCGTTAGCTAACTCACCGTTAGCGCGTTTATGGGATGTCCATTAATTCTTGGTGTGGGAGCGTCACGCTTTCCATCGCAAAACCGTCGAAACCCAAGAAACCCAGGGCACCCTGGAGGCGGGCAGGGTGCTTATTGGCATGGGTCTGCACTGTATGGCCGCATCGGTGCGGAGACGTGATCAAACAGGATCGGCCGCGCCAGGATGCACCACCGCGCCGAGCGAGCATCCGATAACATCGGGCCGTTGGAAGATCGGTATCGAATCGAATCGAGGCGACCGAAGTCAACAGGATCGAGATGGACCCTGCCCCTCGGTGATCTCTTCGGGCCATAACTGGGACCTCAGGCGGCCGGTCGAGACAGATTCTGGCACCTTTCTGGGATGCTCCTCGGCGAGGCGCAGCTGCTAAAAACCGCATTCCAAGGCTGGAGAGCCGCCGAGAACCAGCGGAAACGTAAGGTAATTAGCGGAGGATGAACGCATCGCAGCGCCGGATCGGTCCAAGGCCGGTCCTGAACCAGAACGCAGAAATACAGTGGAGGCCAGTCCACAAGAAACCTTACACAAGAAACCCAACCCTGAGACCAGAGGACGTGTCTTGATTTTCGGTGCGGGAACGTCAGGCTTCCCACAGCAAAACCATCGAAACCCAAGAAGCCCAGGGCACCCTGGAGGCAAGCAGGGTGTTTCTTGACATGGGCCTCCACTGTAGCGGAAGGGGGGCCGCATCGCAATGCCCGAGCGGTCCAGGGTCGGTCCTGAAACAGAACACGGGAATAAACATGCACCGCAGCAAGACCCTCGGAACATTGCCGGGGAACAAGACTGAGGGGAAAAACCTAACACTCCAGGAAGATCCATCAGTCCGCCCACCGCTACCTGAAGTGGCACCTGTCAGGCAATGCTGGAGAGGGTCCCGAGCGAAATAGAGGTGGCCGCGTCCTCTTTGGTAGCGTTGCCAACGCGCGGCGGGCCAGAAGAATAGACTCCAAGACCATGAGACCCTGCGTCGGCCAAAACCAGCAGAACATCTTGGGGCACCCTCCCCCAGGATGCACACGCACATCCCACAAGCGCGAAGAACACCAGGGTGCCCTCCCCGAACCGCCCTCGATCGTATTCCTCCGTCCGACGGTACAGAGCCCCTTGTGACGCGAACAGAATGGACGGCGCCATGTGGGCGTTTCCGGAAACCCTGAACCCCAAAACGTTTTCATCTCTTGGAGGTCGACTTCTGCTTCCGCCGCCTCATGGATCTGCTGACCCGGGTCAATCCAGACCCGGGTCAGTCAGGCCTTGCTGAATCCTGCAAAATCCTGAAAGATCCTGCGCTCAAACCTGGGCCAACGCGAAGGATCCTGCAACATCCTGCAGAATCCTGCACCCAAACCCAGGTAAAAGCGACCCTGGCCCTGCAAGACCCTGCAAGATCGGGCGCTCTTGCTGACCCCCGTTTGCATGGACCTCCGTCTCGAGGCTCCCGACCGCCTTCCGCCGGCCTTTCGCTGGCGGAGGCGGCCTCGTTCTACTTCCGCCGACCTTCCGCCGCGCAGGAGGTGCCAACTCCTTCGATCCTCGAGGGCGAGGCCCCGTTTTGGAGCGCCCCATGCGGGCGAGGCCACGTGAAACGGGGTCCTGGCGTCGTGGCTTCCTCGAGACAGCACCAGAACTCGAGCAGGGGATCGACTGCAGAGGAGGAGGAGGAGGAGGAGGAGGAGGAGGAGGAGGAGGAGGAGGAGGAGGAGGAGGGGGAGGGGGAGGGGGAGGAGGGGGAGGAGGGAGGAGGGGGAGGAGGGGGGGGCCTCCTTCGATCCTCGATCCTCGAGGGCGAGGCCACGTCGACCCAGCACCGAACAGAGCAAGGGCGGCTCCCGCGCGGGGTGCGGCGCCCCGGACCCCCCCCGTCGCTCGTGGGCGGGCCGCAGCGCGGCGGCGGGCTCGTCGTCGTCGTCGTCGTCGTCGTCGTCGTCGTCGTCGTCGTCGTTGATGTCGTCGTCGTCGTCGTCGTCGTCGTCGTCGTCGTCGTCGTCGTCGTCGTCGTCGTCGTCGTCGTCGTCGTCGTCGTCGTCGTTGATGTCGTCGTCGTCGTCGTCGTCGTCGTCGTCGTCGTCGTCGTCGTCGTCAGCATCTTCGTGGTCGTCGTCGTCGTCGTCGTCGTCGTCGTCGTGCTCGTCGTGTCCGTCGCCGTCGTGTCCATCGTCTCGTCGACATCGTCGACTTCGGCTGTCGTCGTCGCGTGTCGTCGTCGCGTGCCGTCGTCGTCGCGTGCGTCGTCCTCGACGCCGACGGCTGTCGGTTGCCGTAATCTTTCGTCGTCTGACCCTCTCTTCTGCATGGACCTCGCGACCTTCTGGGGAGAGCACGACACCAGCCCAGAATCCCAGAGATTCTCAATCCTCCTCTTCCTTCATTCCCCCCGAAAACCGGCTGGCCCCCCCCCCCCCAGCGAAACTTGGTGGCCACGGCAGGCAAGACAAGGATGCAAGAAAGTATGATTGCCAGAGCGCATCATTCTTTTTTGGGGGCCCAAGTGCGTTCGCCCTGAGAACAGAATGAACATCAGCAACATATGCACTTTCGGAGGTTCGCGCCGATTTCCCAAGGTTCACGCTTATTGGGGGGACGCAAAGGTGTCGATGCCGCTACTCCCTTGTCCCCTCCTGGGGTGTATTCTGATTCGAATTTCGAGGAGAATCCAGCCGTGGTGACGAGGGCCCTCCAGGACGAGCGTACCTGTCCTCCCCTGAGTCTCCATCTGCACATGCATGCTGTTTCTGCCTCCGTCGACCTTCCTCCCGCCTCATCGCTGTTGCGCTTCCGGCCCCTGCGACGCCGTGGAACGAAGCACGGCCCCCAGACCCCCGACATCATGACTTTTTCGCGACGTCGACCTCCAAAGGTCTGGACCCCTTCCCTGGCACCGGTTTTTCATCCCGAGTCGTTTTTTGACGGTCCCGAGGCCCGGTAAGGGCCCCCAGGGCCCGAAAATAGGGAAAAACCTCCCGTCGTGATTTCTTCAGTGCCCGAGGGGGTCTGGGTCGGCGCGAGCTCCCACCGGCTGCACGAGGCAGCCTGGCAGACGAGGCCCACGGACGCGCGGGCTGCGCAGGGCGGCGCTGGACCACCCCTCCGCGAAGCGCGCCAGGGGCAAATCCCTCCACTCCACTCTTCGAGTTAGGAGATCGACCACAGAACTTCTTCACCCCAGAATTCATTTGCTTGCCGAGTCAACGACAACAAAAACCTAGAGTGTTCGTAGAGCTGCGCACCTTCTGCGTTTTTTGGGGGGTTCGTGGATCCGATTGGGAACAGCAACTTTGGCGTGCACCAATTCTGTAGTCGACCTCCTACAGTCGAGGCGTTGACCTAAGGAGCCCTAAATAAGGAACGAGGCCCCTTTTTCCCATAAGTTCAACCTCGATTTCCCATGGAAAACCTCAGGAAAACCCGAGGCAAACTTTGAAACAATCAAGGAACACCGAGCCCCTCCCCAACAAGAAGGGTTCCTTCTTCAGCGCCCCGACTGTACTCGCACTCCGAACTCGGGCCAGCGCTGACCCGGGACATCCCGAGGCCACGCCGCGAACCCAGGCCGGCCGCAGGGCAGCTCCCGGACCCGGGTCGGCGGAGGCAGGGCAGAGGGGGTCGGCTCCCCGCGGCGCAGCGGACCCCCGTGGGCGAAGAGGGCCATCGAAGAGGGCAGAGGTCAGGAGGGAAAGAAACACACAGACACAATTAATCGTCGATTCCCCAGAAAATATGGGAAACATGGGAAGTGGGGGGGAAGACAAAACCGTAGAAAATATGGGACAACATGGGGCATCTTTTTATGTGTGTATTTATTTGTGTCCTGGGGCCCCTTCAAGAGGGCCATCGAAGAGGGCAGAGGGCCATCGAGGAGGGGATCCGCTGGACCCCGTTGACGAAGAGCCCGGCTGTGCGCGCGCCCAAGTTTGCTTTCGACCTCGGGCCTCGCGTGGCCGTTCGGGACGACTCCGGCGGCCGCGGAACGCCGCCCTCGACGAGGCGCACAGGATGGAAACAAACCTGGGTCCCGAAAATATCAGGAAAAGCCTGAGAACACATTTTTCGAGTACGAGGTCGACTGCAGAATCGATTTACCCCAGAGTTGACTTGTTGTCGAATCTGCGATAAAATGCATAGAACGTTCGCTGATCTGCGGGCCACCATGCGTATTCTTTTCGTAGAGACGAGGGTCAAAAACAATTCTGGGGTACATGGGCTTTGAAATTGATCTCTTAATTTTGAGCAGGGACCGACCGTCTCGGCATTCCTATAGGCCTACCACGATTTTTCTTAGAATCCAGCCATGTTCCAATAACAAAAACCATGTTCTTCGAACATAGGCCCGATGTGTTAAAACAAGACAGCCCCAGCCAGAAATGTTCTGAGAACATTTCGTGGAAACCACAAGGTTGTTAGAACATTGTTTGGTAGGCCTGTAGGCACGCCTGGACGCTTCGCCACTGCTTGTTAAGTGAGGTCTAGAACATGAGACAGAAGGCGGCGGGCACGACGATGTCGATCCGCAGCCCGTCAGGAGCAGAAGCGCATGCGCGCATGCTCTGCCCTGCTGGCCCGAGAGCCTCGCAGGCCGCACCGGAGCGCCCCGGCGGCTTTCTGCACAGGGGGTGCGAGGCGGGGATGTATGTGAATCCCCCGCCTGGGAGCCGACGTCCGGGGGGCCGAGCAGGCAGCCCACCTCCTCCTCCTCCCTCCCTCCTCCTCTCCTCCTCCTCCTCTCCTCCTCCTCCTCCGCCTCCTCCTCCTCCTCCTCCTCCTCCTCCTCCTCCTCATCCGCCTCCCCCTCCTCCTCCTCCTTCCTCCTCCTCCCCTCCTCCTCCTCCTCCTCCTCCTCCTGCCTCCTCCCTCCTCCTCCTCCTCCTTCCTCCTCCTCCTCCTCCTCCTCCTCCTCCTTCCTCCTCCTCCTCCTCCTCCGCCTCCTCCTCCTCCTCCTCCTCCTCCTCCTCCTCCTCCTCCTCCTCCTCTCGTTGCGAAGCAACAATCACGACGGGAGGCTCTTCCCCACCTGCGGCCTCCGGGGGCCCTTGCCGAGCCCCGGGGCCGCCCTTAAGAACGACTCAGGCTGAGACGCCAGCCCTATATGCAAGGGGCCCAGACCTCTGGGGGGTCGGTCGACGTTGTGAAACAATCACGACGTCGGGGGTCTGGGCTTGGTGCGGGCCCACAGGGCCCCCCCCCCTTCGGAAAAGCAGGCCAGGACACTGCGTGCCGTCCCCCTGTGGGGCGTGCCCCTGCCGGCGGCGCCCCCGCGACAGGCCCGCGCCAGAGCGTTTGCCCTCCGTGGGAATCTGGCCATCCTCCTCCCCCTCCTCCCCCCTCCTCCTCCTCCCCCTCCTCCTCCTCCTCCTCCCTCCTCCTCCTCCTCCTCCTCCTCTCCTCCTGTTCCCTCAGAAGATCACTCAATCAGCCCCCTACCTCCTCCTCCTCCTCCTCCTCCTCCTCCTCCTCCTCCTCACTCCTCCTCCTCCTCCTCCTCCTCCGCATCCTCCTCCTCCTCCCCCTTCGGATAATCAGGTCAGGAGACTGCGTGCCGTCCCCGTGAGGCGTGCCCCTCCCGACGGCGCCCTCGCGGCAGGCGCACGCGCCAGAACGTGTGCCCTCCGTGCGCGGGCGGGCGGGCGCGGCGCAGTAAACCTGTAGGCGCGGGCTGCGAGGAGGCGGAGGCGGAGCGAGGCGGAGGCGGAGGAGGGGAGGAGGAGGAGGAGGATGGAGGAGGAGGAGAGGAGGAGAGGAGGAGGAGGAGGAGGGGAGGAGGATGAGGATGAGGAGGGAGGAGGAGGACGGAGAGGGGAGAGGGAGTAGGAGGAGGAGGAGGAGGAGGAGGAGGAGGAGGAGGGAGGAGGGAGGGGGAGGAGGAGGAGGAGGAGGAGGAGGAGGAGGAGGAGGAGGAGAGGATGAGGAGGAGAGGAGGAGGAGGAGGAGAGGAGGGAGGAGGGGAGGAGAGGAGGAGGAGGAGGAGGAGGGCCATACTGGCCCCCATACTGGCCCCGACTGCCTGCCCCTGCGGCTGGCGTGGCCGGCAGCGAGCGCCCAAGCGGCAGAGGTCTACCCCATAGGAGCTAGACATGGGGCCCAGGGAGAAACAGAGACATCGGCACAGGTTCCAGGATCCTCCTTAGGTCTCAATCTTTGCTGCTTTCTCTCATCGCCCCTCCCCCCTCCGTTTCCGATACTTACATGGAAATCGGCGTGTATGTGTGTCTGTGTCAATTTCCCCCGACTGGCAAGCATGGGCCCTCCAGATTGGAACCAAGGATCACCGCCACCGAGCACCCAGGGAGCGGGGTGGAAGGGGGGAGGGGGCGACCCCTGGGCTGCGGCAAGCCCGAGCGTCACCCGACACATGGCGACGCTCGCGCGTGCCGCCGCCCAGGGGACCCCAGCCGATGGGTGCTCTGTGGCGGTGTGGCCCCGCCCAGCCCACGTCCGCTCAAAATCGGTCCTCGGACCCCTCCCAGGGTTCTCATCCCGCCGCGCTCCTCGGGGCGGATCCAGCCGTGGCGACGAGAAGCCTCCAGGAGGCCCCAACAACAGAACCCCCCGCTCCTCGAACGATTCACAACGCCCCCGGTCCCTTCCATCGAAGACCCCTGCCTTCGAGGCTTGGGAGGCGCCGGGGCCTCGACCGCTTCACCCGCTCCACCGGCTTCATCGCTGAGGGAGGTCAGGTTGCCAGCTTCTCCGGTGTCTTCGGGAGGCCCTCGTCCCCACAGGGCCCGCCCAGCAACGCCGCACACGCCACCAGATGGCGCGCAACCGCGCCCCAGATCCACGGGGGGCCAATCCTCCTCCTCCTCCTCCTCCTCCTCCTCCTCCTCCTCCTCCTCCTCCTACCTCCTCCTCCTCCTCCTCCTCCTCCTTCCTCCTCCTCTCTCCTCCTCCCCCTCCCCCTCCTCCTCATCCTCCTCTCTCCTCGCTCCTCACTCCTCCTCCTTCTCCTGCTCCTCATCTCCTCCTCTCCTCCTCCTCCTCCTTCCTCCTCCTACTCCTCCTTCCTCCTCCTCTCTCCTCCTCCTCCTCCTCCTCCTCTCCTCCTCCCCCTCCCCCTCCCCTCACTCCCCATCCCCTCCCCCTCCCCTCCCCTCACCCCCCTCGTCTTTCCTCCTCCTCCTCCTCCTCTCCTCCTCTTCCTCATCTCCTCCTCCTCCTCTCCTCCTCTCCTCCTCCTCCTCCTCCTCCTCCTCCTCCTCTTCCTCCTCTTCTCCTCATCCTCCTCTCCTCCTCTCCTCCCTCCTCCTCCTCCTCCTCCTCCTCCTCCCCCTAGTCCACACCCCCCCCTCCTCCCCCTTCGCCTCGCCTCCTCCTCCTCCTCCACCTCCTCCTCCTCCTCCTCCTCCTCCTCCTCCTCCTCCTCATCATCATCCACGGCCTCCGTCTCCGCCCGCTTCGTCGCCGACGTCGTGGTCCTGTTCAGGGTTGGCGGCACCGGCCGTCAGGCCTTCGCAATTTCTTCCATGAGGGATTCCTGGAGCTCTTCCCCGGGGAGCAGATTTTCATCCTGGGTAGTTTTGACGGGCCCGGGGCCCAGTGAGGGCCCCTGAGGTCAAAACCTGCGAAACGCCTCCCGTCGTTGCTCTTTCACGACGCAGGAGCGTATCTGGGAAGCCTGCAGGAGGCTCAGAGAGGACGAGCACCGCGTGGCATGCCACTGTGGTCCCGACAGGGTGCTCGGCGGCGGCGCCTCTCCTCCATGAGGGCTACGGTGTCGCCAGTCGGGGCTCTCGTTTCGGCGGCGGTGGGGGAGGGGAGGGGCGGCGGCGGCTGGAACATGGCCGCGCTGCTCGCCGCGGCGCCAGCGGCTGCCCGGGCCTCGGGGAGGGGAGCATGTCTCTGTGGCTAGCACGTCTCGTCGAGGGGGGGAGGGAAGGGAAGGGGAGGCGACAGGAGGCACAGCCGAGCGGCTACCATCGGGGACGCCAGGTAAGGAACGAGAGTGGCCCGACCCTCCTCGTCCTCCATCCTTCTCGTCCCTGTCCCTCCCTCCGAATCCTCCGTTTCCTCGTCCCTCCTCCGTTTCCGGGGTCTTTTGACAAGCATACTTCCTGGATGGGGTAGGAGAGGGCAGAAGAACCACACCCACATAACAGCAAACTAGAATGGGACCGACCAAGTCCATTGCTCTTTGAGTGGCCAGCGTCCGGGGCAGCCTAGCCTAAGCCGGTTCTGGCGGTCGGGGTGGTTGCTTCTCCATGGCGCTTCCCCAGGCCAGGAGGGGAGGAGGAGGAGGAGGAGGAGGAGGAGGAGGAGGAGGAGAGGAGGAGGAGGAGGAGAGGAGGAGGGGAGAGGAGGAGGGGAGAGGAGGAGGAGGAGGAGGGGAGGAGGAGGAGGAGGAGGAGGAGAAGGGAGAAGGAGGAGGAGTAGGAGGAGGAGGAGGAGGAGGAGGAAGGGAAGAGGAGGAGGCAGGGAGGAGGAGGTGGAGGAGGAGGAGGGAGGAGGAGGAGGAGGAGGAGGATATAAGGAAGAAAGCGGAGGAGGAGGAGGAAGGATAAGGAGGAGGGGGAGGAGGAGGAGGAGGAGGAGGAGGAGGAGGAGGAGGAGGCAGGAGGAGGGAAAGGATCGAGTAGGAGGAGGAGGAGGAGGAGGAGGAGGAGGTAGAGGCGGGAGGGAGCGGAGGAGGAGGAGGGGAGGAGGAGGAGGAGGAGGATGGAAGGGGAGGGGGCACTTGTCAAGCTGCGCGGCTCGCAGGGCGCTTCAGAGAAAGCTGCTTCGGCATCCAGGGTGGCATCTTTCCGTTTTGAAGCATGCTCCTGGTAGGAAGGAAAAGAGGAGCGTAGGAGGGACGTGGTAGGAGGAGGAGGAGGCGGAGGAGGAGGAGGAGGAGGAGGAGAAGGAGGAGGAGGAGGAGGCGGAGGCGGCGGCGGCGGAGGCGGAGGAGGAGGAAGAGGAGGAGGAGGAGGAGGAGGAGGAGGAGGAGGAGGAGGAGGAGGAGAAGGAAGGCTGTGCTGAGCTTGTATTTTCCCGCCCACGCGCTGGACGGCGTATGGCTTGAGTGAGTGAATGAGTTCCTGGGAGGGAAGAGGGGAGAAAGAGGAGACAACAGGGTGGGTGCAGTCGAGCGGCTACCATCAGCGGCGCCCAGAAAGCAGCGCAGGCCCTGAGTGGCTGCAAAAGGCTGGCGGCTGCCAGGGCCTCGGGGCGGGGTGTCCTTTTGAGACAGATTCTGATCTGGAGCTTTCCTTAGCGTGTCGCGGCAGCGGCCCGCAAGCGGACAGCGTGCCGCTCCGCTCCGTGGGGCGGGATGCCGGGAGAAGTTCGGAGCATTGACGCCTGGGGGTTCGAGACGTGGTTAGCGTGTCGCGCCTAGTCGTGGTGGGCCAGCTCCCGACTATAATCTTCGAGAGGAAGAGAATGGGAACAACAACCACGAACAAATAAGTGGACTCTGAGAACCGTCTCTTCTCGACTCGCCAATATTACGTGATCGAGCGGAAGGGGGAGGGAAGATGAGACAGCAGCGGGCTGCAGTCGATTTGCCACCACCAGAAGCGCCAGCTAAGGACCGACCCCCATGCTTAAAAAAACGCCTGACATCTGGGAGGTATTATGGCCATGACCATCACGTCACCTCCTACTCATTAGTACTTAGCGTCCTGTTGGATTCCTCCCGAAGCTTTGAACAGAAGGGTACGTGACGCCAAGACGATGAGATGCTTCCGAAAAAAATGTGCCTTATCTCGCGTACCTGTCGGACGTCTGAATGATGCTGCTCTCTGCCTGCAAGGAAGTCTTCGAAACGCGAACTCCAATGTGAAGAAGGATCCGCTCTCTATATATCCGTGTAGCTTTAGGCATGTCGACAATTCACCTGGACATGCTTGGCTGGGACACCCAACATCCCGGAGGACCTGTGGCAGTGCCGAAACGCGCCCGGAGGCCATGAAGGCATGAGGACGCAAACCCGGCTTTTTTGGCTGCTGCTCCGAGGGGGGGGGCGCTGTGCCCAGGGGAGGCTATAGCACCGCTCAACGATGTGCTTTAAACCGAACCTGCAGGGTGGGCCTCCCCCTTTAGTGAAATAAGAAAAAATGCCATCAACATCAAATGTTTTCACTCCGCGCGGATTTCGTGGATCTGCGCTGGACCCCCATCCCTGGCGCGCGGAGCGCGCCAGGGGCGGCGCTGGAGGCGCCGCCGGGGGGGGCCCAACGCGGAGCCGAGAAATCCGCGCGGAGCGCCAAACATTTATGTTCATGGCGCTCTCTCTTCTTCGGCTCAGGGGGTCACTCCTGATCTTCTGCCTCTTCCATCGCTGGCCTCGCCGGTGTGCCGGCGCGCGCGCGCACAGCCCGGAGAGCGATGCTTTCGCATGTTTTTTTTTTTGGGGGGGGGGGGGCGGCCGCACCCCGCGGCAGTAGCGCCCGCGGCCCCGCGCGGTCCATCCCGCGCCGGGGGTGCGAGAAGTGCTGTGGAGGCCCGGCCACGAGGCACCTCCCAGAAGGAATCCAACCCTGAGACCCCGGGGCGTCCCTTGGCTCTTGGTGTGAGTACTGTGGAGGCCCGACCACGAGGCACCTCCCACAAGAAATCCAACCCTGAGACCCCATGGCGTCCATTGGTTCTTGGTGTGAGTACTGTGGAGGCCCGACCACGAGGCACCTCCCAGAAGAAATCCAACCCTGAGACCCCGGGGCGTCCCTTGGCTCTTGGTGTGAGTACTGTGGAGGCCCGACCACGAGGCACCTCCCACAAGAAATCCAGCCCTGAGACCCCATGGCGTCCATTGGTTCTTGGTGTGAGTACTGTGGAGGCCCGACCACGAGGCACCTCCCAGAAGAAATCCAACCCTGAGACCCCAGGGCGTCCAGTGGCTCTTGGTGTGGGAAGGTCACGCTTTCCACAGCCAGGCCATCGAAGGGCACCGTGGAGGCAAGCAGGGTGTTGCTTGGCCTGGGTCTCCACTGTGCTGCCGTCGTGCTGCCATGAAGAACGCCGAGCACGCCGATGGCATTACCCCGTGGTTCCAGAGGACTGCTTTTGGAACGGCGCCTCGGACCCCCCCCCCTGGAGGAGCAAACACATGCATGCATAAACATCGTTTCTCGGAGGTCCGCGCGATTTTCTTGGATCCGCGCTGGACCCCCCGCTTTGGCTCGCGGAGCGCGCCGCCAGGAAGGGCCGGCGCCAATCCTAGACATCCGCGCGGGATCCGCGCGGGACTCCGAGAAGTTACTGTGAGAACATTGGATAAGCAACCCTTGGGTAAGGAAACCAGGGTCTGAAAACCAGTGGAACTCCAATGGTAGATTGGCCACGGACTTCCCCGCCGCCCTCATCAGACAGTGCATCCTCCAGGGGCTGAAGCCAGCTGGGCACATTCCTTAACGAACGTCCCCTCCGTAAGGAACGAAGTGGCGCTTCTTGTCACGGCGCGCCTCGGCCACGAATAATTTCTACAACCTACAGTCATCGGCCTGACCTAAGGAACGATACATAAGGAACGAAGACCCTTTTTTATCCCAAGGAATAACGCATAAGGAACTATGAATAACAAATAACTCATAAGGAACTGCAAATACCGCATGCAAGCCTAAGGAACGACCGAACCCCTTTTGAAAAGTAAGTGTGCCTTACTCAAGCCGCTCACTGTAGATCTATGGAGCGGGCCGGAAACTGTGGCCCCCGCCGAGCCCAAGCTGTCCTCTCCTTCGGCGTCCGCGGGCAAGGCCACGTCAGGAAAACGAGATGCGCTGACACGTCCCCCCACAGTCGCCACCTCCCTCGGCACCCTCCTCAGCGCCTTGCGAGGCTGGTCCTGGACAGGCCGCACTTTGCCAACGTACCCTTCTTGAAAGCAGGGGGGGAGGAGAAGGACGGGGAAGAGGAGGAAGGGTAAGGGGTGCTTGCTCCTGGGCCATTCCAACATCTTGCGCGAGCTTCCCTGACACAGCCGTGCAACGCCCCCGCAGCTGCAGTAAGAGCTGCATACGCACGCGTTCCCCCTGTATACATGAGTTGGACGCCATGCCGTCGGCCAGCATCACGTGGCCGACTCCAGCAATCCTGGATGCAAAACTGACAGCGTACCTCTTTCTTTGACTTCCGCAGCATTCCGCCGGCATTATGCCAGCGGACCCGTCGCCGGTCTACCAAAAAGAACCTTGAGACACTCACGATCGGCCTCACATGCGGAACACCTGGAAGCCACTTGCTGGACAGTCACGCATGCGGAAGCCCGGCGCAACCAGCCACAGGAGGGCCTGGCGCTGGAAATGCACGCGGACGCGTGCGCAGCCAGCTCTCAACCAGGCCGGCCGTATTGCGCGCCACGGGGCAACAAGAATGACACACCGCCGCGGGGAGCCCACCAGCGTATCAGGCAACTCCGTTTAGAGGAGCCCTTCCAGGGTGGATCCGGGGGCTGGATCCTACACTCGGCCGGCTCGGCCGAGCGGCAGGAGTCTCTCCCCAAGCTGCGTCCAGCAAGGGTGACGATCGGGCTGCTACCCGCCTGGTTTCCAGAGGCGACCGAAGCCCCGTGTGGCACAGGTGCCCCAAAGCAAAGGAACAACGCGCTGATGGGCTCCCAACGGCGGCGGGCCATTGATTCATCTCTTCTCTCCCGAATGTGCATCCAACTTCCTGACGCCGCCTCCGGCCTTCCACCGAAGCCGACAGGTGCCGAGCGCCCCATCGCAGGCCAGCCGCGCTGACTCCCGCCGACGGGCGCGGCCGCTCAGGGGGCACAAGGGAGGCGTGAGGCGGGAGGGAGGACAGCCCGACCCGC
>CAUYUJ010022683.1:0-35000 GCA_963575745.1 Prorocentrum cordatum | reverse complement strand
TGAATGGACACGAACCCCAAGATCCCCAATACACAGCTTCCGTATCTTGTGGATGTTCGTCCTCCCCTTCCCTTCCCATGTTTTCTCATCTGTTCCTGGGGATCGGCGTTTCCTTGTGTCTGCGTGCCTTTTCCCCTCCTGAGCCCCTCAGAGACCCATCGTTGACCCACCGATCCTGTGGCCCGCCCCCCTCCTCCTCCTCCTCCTCCTCCTCCTCCTCCTCCTCCCCCTCCTCCTCCTCCTCCTCCTCCTCCCTCCTCCTCCTCCTCCTCCTCCTCCTCCTCCTCCTCCTCCTCCTCCCCCTCCTCCTCCTGGCCCGGCCCCCTCCGCCGGCGGCGTCCTCGGCGGCTCCCACGCCAGGCTCACCTCGGTGGCCCCCGCGCCGCCGTCGGCCACCCGGAGGTTGCGCACGGGGCCTGCCGCTGTGCCGGGGCGGCCGGTCGAGGGCGCCTCCAAACGACTGCGTGAGGTGTCCGAGGGCCGACCACAACGATGCTTAACACGAGCCAGCGTCCAGAACGAACAACGAAACGAAGGCCCCACAACGACGCTTAAAACGAACCAGCGTCCAGAACGAGCAACGAATCGAAGGCCAACGTGTTTCACACGAGCGCTTGAGACGAGGCCGTTGCCATCGCCATCGCTCGGACGTCCGTTCCCTGTGCTTTTTTCGGTGTCGTGCGTGGCTTTTTCGCCAAATGATCAAGGCGATGGTCCTCGCCGAAGGAAACATGCACACGTCCGAGCGGTGCCAAGCCAAACGACTGCGTGAGGTGTCCAAGGGCCAACCACAACGATGCTTAAACCGAAGCAGCGTCCAGAACGAGCAACGAAACGAAGGCCAACGTGTTTCACACGAGCGCTTGAAACGAGGCCGGTGCCAAACGCAAAGGAACTACGAAACGGAGCGCTTCGAACAACAGCGGAAAACGAAACGAGAACGGAAAACGAAACGAAAAACCAAACCAGGGTCCAAACCGAGCTAAACGGCGTTGTGGTCGGTCCTGGGAGATGTCTCAAACGCTCGCAGCATCGCAGCGCCTCGTAAGTCGGCGGACGGGTGTGTATTCGGACCATGGGGAGCACGACGAGAGTGGACGCAGCAAATGCTGTACCCTGCCAGCCCTTTCCGTCCCCCCCACTTGCGTCCGACTCGGAGTGCGCCCCCGCCAAACAAGAGAGCGAGCAAGCGTCCTGGTGTGCCCGCGAGGGTGAACTTGCACGTGAGGTATCCGGTGTCCACGGAGGCCCCCGTGCACGCTATCGGCCATGTGCACGGCCTCTTGCCGAATTTCGCCTCCAGCGGAATGTAGGCCTGCCCCAACAGCTTCCTACGGAAGGGGCAGAAACAACAAACATCTAATCGGTCAATCGGATCGTATCGGAATGTTAGGGAGGATCAACTGGTACCACATCAGGAAATCGGACTGAATCGGAATGCACGCCGGATTGGGCTGCATTGGCACGACATCGAAATCGAATCGGATCAGAGACGCCAAGCTGCACGGTAGCACCGTGCAAACATCGGGCCACATCAGATCGTCGGAATCTCGAATCGAATCGGATCGGGCTGGAATCGGCACCGAATCGGATCGAAATGGGCCCTGGAGGGGTTGCCATTCGTACTCATAATAGCAAAGAAGTGCCAGCACCGATCCCTGTCCCTCATGTTCCCAGGGTGGCCCGAAATTTGTGGCGAAGCATTGTTTTCTGCACGTCCCGGGACCAGCCTACGGCCAGCAGAATCTGCGGATACCCATACCGCTCCTCCACGGACCTCTGCTGGGAAGCGTTCTGACCAGGATTCCAAAGCGAATCCAGCTGTGGCGATGGGGCTTCCCAGAATACCCCCTCAAGAAGAAATCACGGGCAAGGGTTTCAGCATCCCTGGACCGACTTGACTCGATGGGCTCCACGAGAGGGGTCTCGGCAAGGCCCCCAGAACATCAAACACCTTTCCGTCGTCCTCGTCCTCTCGCCATCGCTCGGACGTCCATTCCCTGTGTTTTTTTCGGTTTCGTGCGTGGTTTTGTCGCCAAATGATCAAGGATGCTCCTCGATTGTCCTCGCCGAAGGAAGAATGCACACGTCCGAGCGATGCCAAGTCTTCGTCCTTCACAACCTTCTTACTCCCACCGTTGTCGTCCATGCCATCCTCTTCATCCTTCTCCTTCTGGGGGTCGGCGGAACTGCGCAAGCCTCGTGAGTCAAGAGGGAAGTATCGACATCGGAGAGAGCGCGTTTCACGGGCGCTTGCCTTGGGAACACTCGGCGGCACGTTTCGATACGGGGGGTGGGCCCCCCCCCAACGCTCGGCGCCGTCGATCAAAACCAGGGGGACTCCCCTCCACCCTGAACCCCCCCCCTCCCGAACCACCCCTCCCCTCCCCAAGGGGGGGTTGGTTCAAATCCCCCCCCCCTCGGCGCCGGCGCCAGCGCCGGCGCTGGCGGCCGCCAGCAGCGCCGACGGCAGGACGCAGCGACCATGATCAGAGGCAGCCCAAGGGGGGGGGGGAAAACCACCACCCCCCCGTGGCGCCGGCGCCAGCGACGGCGGGGACACAGCGACAATTACCACCACTACCACCACCACCACCACTACCACCACCACCGCCGCCTCAACCCACCACCACCACCATCAACCCACCATACAACCACCACCACCACTACCACCACAGCCACCACCACCACAACCACCACAACTCACCATCACCACCACCACCACAAAAACCCACCACCACAACCACCACCGCCAATCTACCACACCACCACCACCGCCACAACCACCACCACTACCAGCAGCACAATCCACCACCACCACCACCACCACCACCACCATAAACGACCACACCACCACCACCACCACCGCCACTACCACCACCACCACCAGCACCGCCTCCACAAACCACCGCCACCACCAAAACCCCACCACCACCACCACCACCACACCACCACCACCACCACCACCACCACCACCACCACCACCACCACACCACACCACCACCACCACCACCACCACCCCACCACCACCACCACACCACCACCACCCACCACCACCACACCACACCACCACCACCACCACCACCACCCACCACCACCACCACCACCACCACCACCACCACCACCACCACCACACCACCACCACCACCACCACCACCACCACCACCCCACACCACCAAACCACCGGACACCACCACAACAACCCACCCCCACCCACCACCACCACCACCACAAATCACCACACCACCACCACCGAACCTCCACCACCACCACCATCACCACCCACCACCACCACAACAAACCAAGCGGCGGTAGGCTTCGGTTGGAGTAGAAAGAACAACAAATTGCATATACATGGACTCTCCTCGTGCTCCTCCCTCTCCTGCTCCTCCTTCACCTCCTCCTCCTTGTGCTCCTGCTCCTCCTCCTGCTCCTCCTCCTCCTCCTCCTCCTCCTCCTCCTCCCCCTCTTCCTGCTGCTCCTCCTCCTCCTCCTCCTCCTCCTCCTCCTCCTCCTCCTCCTCCTCCCCTCCCCTTCTTCCCGCCCCACATGGCGCCCCAGCGTTGCAGGGAACCCCCCCCCCGCCCTACAGCGCAAGCCCGACCTCACGATGCACGCTGGAATGCGTGGGGGCCTCCGGTTGCAGAGGTTCGTCGCTCCCCCCCGCCAGAGCCGACGCCTCGCGCATCATCTTTCCGAGCGCGCAGGGCACGAAGCGACGGAGAGACGGCTTGGCATGGAGCGGTGGCTGAGCACGTCTCCCCCCCGAGAGGTTCTGTGGCTTGCCTCTGCCCCCATGGTAAGCAAGACGCCGAGCGCACTCGTGGCAAGTCAACTTGTGCGGTCCCACCCACGCCCACATGGCAAGGCAGTCGTGTAGGCGGCCGCAACTATCCGAGGCGCTGGAAAACTCAACCGCAGAGGGTCTGGAGCGAGGACTGTTTTTTAATGGCGGCGAATATTGTTTTGCGATGCTGGGTCACAGAAATCTCCTCCCACGGCGGCCACTGCTGAGGCCTCCGCCGTCTTCAGGGATTTCTGGGAATCCTGGAATCCCTGGGAATATCTGGTAATCCTAATAATCCTAGGACGCCTGAGGATCTCCAAGGGTTCCTAGGAATCCCAAGGGAATCCAAGGAGTCCTGGGGATTCTCATGAATCCTTAGAATCCCTTCGGAATCCCAAGGGAATCCTAAGTTCGAGGAGGGGAAGACGAGTATTGCCAGCCGAGAGCTTTTGGGGGGGGAGGGGTAGCGACAATAAAGACCCTCTGCTGTTACACGAGACGTTTGCAGAGCTGGAAAGGATGCCCGGGAAGCCCGCCAGCTCGGAGTGGAAAGCTGCGCGCGAACCCAGGAAGCGCTTCGGAAGAGCTGCGCATAGGCGTACGGAACACGTACTGGGAATGGATAAAGAAACGCTTCCAGGACAAGCTGCTGGCTCCAGCAATAAAGGGGCCCAAGGACACACACACACACACACACACAAATACACACAAATAAAACACATCCCCGTGTTTTCCCATATTGTGGGGGTTTTCGTCTTCCCCCCCACTTCCCATATTTTCCGATATTTTCAGGGGAATCGGCGATTCATAGTGTCTGTGCTTCTTTCCCTCCTGAAGCAAGGCGCTGCGACGCTGCCAACACGGCAACCGTAGAGGGGAGCTGGCCCACCCTTGCCTGCCGGCTTCCTATGAGTTCCCAAGGAGCTGTCCAGGAAAAGAAGAGCACCTGTTAGCTCAATCCAGCTGCTACGTCCCCCTGAACGCACCCTCTATCATAGCTGCACTTTGGACTACTTGTTTTGGTTCCCAGCTCAGCAATTTCCTACCCTAGGTGCCAGTATTCTACACGGCCTACGTGACGTCGAACACCTAGTGAACTTGCGGAAGTTGCAGTGGGTCCCGAATCCGATCGAAGACGCAAATCTCCGAACATCGAACAACAACGGCACTGGTAGATGACGCGGCGTACTGGACCCTGAGACCCCGTTGGATCCATCGGAAGACAACCCTGTGACCGAGCGTTGTGAATGCCATGACACTGGACCCCCTAACAATCCTATCAGTGTATTAAAGATGTGCTTACCATGTTTGAGAGCATGGTTCATGTTTAGGGCATGGTTTAAACATGTTTTGCATCTGGGAATCCTTTGGCTACACGCTTCCTCTCCAGTGATCGTCGCCCACAAACATGGTGAGAGCGGTCGGACGCGAGAGGGTGCGCGCGCCGAGCCGAACGGCTCGAGCCCCGAACAGAACCCAGGTCCGGGGCTGCAGCTCCCGAGCAGAACGGCCATCCGCCCCCCCCCCAAGGACCGAAATTACCAGCCTGGAGCATATCCCTATCCCTTTGCTGGGCACCTCCTCATCACGATGCCAATCTTAGGGATTCCCGTATTTTTTGAGGGCGAATCCCTAAGATTGTCATCGCCTTTTGGCGTGTCAATCGTAGGGATAGGGATACGTTCGAGGCTGGTAACGAAAGCCAGCTCCCTTGCTCCCCCAAGCGCACCACGCTATCCGCAGAGCCCCCGAAGGCGAGGAGTGCCCGCCCCCGAAGCGCGAGGCCCCCACCCCCTCCACGGGTGTGGAGGAAACGGGTCCTGGCAGAAACGAGTCCTGGACCCTCGTGGGCTTGCCTCGGGACGAACCTTTCGTCCTGGGGGGGTTCTTCGTGCACCCGGGGGCAGGGGAGGGCAACGCCAAATCGAAGGGAATCCAGCCGTGGCGACGAGGAGCCGCCCCGAGGTCCGAAAAGGAAGAACACACATTCGAACATGTCGAAGCTCGAGCCCTGTCGCTTCAAGCCGAAGCCTCCTCCCTCGTGGCGGCTGGCAACCACAACGAAAGGCATCGCCGGCAAGCCCCTTCTCGGGCCGATGGGGCGTCCAATGGGAGCAACCCCTCGCTTAACACGCCCGAAACGGGTACGGAAACTGGGCACGATGCCCAACAGCAAAGGCTGTCCAAACACGACAGCGGCCGCTGCTCGGCAGACGACTTCTTGCCTCAAGTAGACAACGTCCGCAACACCGGCAACGACCCCTGCTCAAAATGGGCAGGGGCTGCTGTCGGTATTCGCCCCCGCTTCCCCGTCACAGTTTCGACTCTCCCGGTCGAACCTCAGACCCTCGACGCGCGCATCTCGACTCTCGCTCCTCGCTGAGCGCACATCGTGACTCCGGCGCGCCACCGACACTGGCGCGGGAGTTGTTCGACAATTCCCCACCTGCGCAACCCGTAACTTCGCGTGAACAGATCTGGCGGGGGCGCAGTGGCAACGTGCCCCACGGACTCAACAGACAGCAACATCGTGCCGCACGGACTCAACAGACAGCAAAATTCTGCAGCAGTGGCTGTCTAACCCCCCTTTGGTCCCCCGAGCCCCTCGGTCCTCGAACCCCGACGGCCCTCGATCCTCGTCCCCCGCACCTCCCTCCGCCCCGTCAGGCCCGCGCTGGGCCGAATCGCGATGGGACGCACACAGACATACTAATACTATATGTCCTCCTCGGAGGCGCGCGTCCGACCCGAGCATATAGTATACCCGTTTTGTAGTCTATCGTTTCCCGAGCGGTGTGGCCAGAAAGCGCTCGCCACGACGCATTTACTATAAGATTTCTTGGTGCGCGGCGACGCACATAAAGTATAAGTATGTCGGGTTGACGCCGACGCGAGGAGATCGCGTCGGGTCGGAAGCGGATCGGGTCGCCAGCGCATCGTCCCGAATCGAATCGAGATCGGATCGCCGTGCCCAGCTCTGGCTGGCCCAGGCCGTCGCCCGCGCATCGAACCATATGGCATCGAGTTGGAACCCCGGGCCCAGTCCGCGAATTGAATTGTCTCGCATCGGAGGGGAGTGGGGGATGACGATGCTGATGATGACGATGAGGATGATGCTGATGATGATGACGATGATGATGCTGATGATGATGCTGATGCTAGTATGGCGATCATGATGATGACGATGCAGATGATCATGAAGATGATGCTGATGGTGATGATGGCGATGATGATGCTGCTGATGATAATGGCGATGATGATGCTGATGATGATGATGATGATGATGATGATAGCGACGATTATGCTGATTCTGATGATGATAATGTTGATGACGATGGTGATGACGATGATGATGCTGATGATGATGATGGCGATCATGATGATGACGATGAAGATGATAAGGACGATGATGCTGATGTTGATAATGATGGTGGTGAAGACGATGATGATGATGATGACGATGATGATGACGACGATGATAACGATGATGATGACGATGATGATGGCGATGATGATGATGATAACGATGCTGATGATGACGATGGTGATGATGATGATGACGATGATGATGATGATGGCGATCATGATGATGACGATGAAGATGATACTGACGATGATGCTGATGTTGATGATGATGGTGGTGAAGACGATGATGATGACGATGATGATTGCGACGATGATAACGATGATGATGACGATGATGATGGCGAGGATGATGATGACGATGATGATGATGATGCTGATGATGACGATGGGGATACTGCTGATGATGCTGGTGATGATGCTGATGATGACGATGACGATGCGGATGATGATGCTGACGATGCTGATGATGACGATTATGATGATGATGGCGATCATGATGATGACGATGAAGATGATCATGACGACGATGCTCATGTTGATGATGATGATGACGATGATGATGATGATGATGCTGATGACGATGATGACGACGATGATGATACTGCTGATGATAATGACAATGATGTTGACGATGATAATGATGACGATGGTGATAGTGATACAGCTGATGATGCTGATGATGATGCTGATGATGATGATGACGATGATGACAATGCTGATGATGAGGATGTTGACGATGATGATGACGATGATGAAGATGACGATGATGATGATACAGATGATGATGATGATGACGATGATGAAGACGACGATGATAAAGATGATGATGATGATGATGACGACGATGGTGATGATGACGACGATGACGATGACGATGATGATGCCAATGATGATGCTGATGATGCTAATTCTGACGATGATGATGACGACGATGATGATGATGATGATGACGATGGTGATGACGATGGTACTTATGATTATGATAATGAGGGTGACGATGATGAGGATGATGGGGATGATGACGATTATGATGGCGACGTTGATGATGGTGGGGATGATGCTGGTGATGGCGATGGTGATGCTGATGATGATGAGGATGACGCTGATGATGACGATGCTGATTCTGATGACGATTATGGTGATGATGATGATGACGATGATGCGGATGATGTAGATGATGATGATGATGATGATGATGATGATGATGATGGCGATGATGATGACGATGATGATGATGACGACGAAGATAATGATGACGACGGTAATTACGATGATGGCGATGATGATGACGACGATGATGACGATTATGATGCTGATGATGATGGCGATGATGATGAGGATAATGACGATGATGTATCTTATGATGACGATGACGATGATGATGACGATGATGAAGACTAAGACGATGATGATGACGATGATGATGATGACAATAGGCGATGATGATTACGATGATGGCGATAATGCTGATGATGATGACGATGATGCTGGTGACGACGATGACGGTAACGATGATGATGACGAAAATGATGACGATGATGATGACGATGCTGATGACGATGATGATAACGATTCTGATGATGACGATGATGATGACGATGATGGCGATGATGCTTATGTTGATAGTGATGATGATGACGATGGTGATGATGCTTATGATGATGACGATGATGATGATGACGATGATGATGACTATGGTGATGACGAAAATGATGATGATGACGATGATGGTGATGATGATGATGATAATGATGGCGATGATGATGATGATGATGATGACGATGCTGATGACGATGACGATGGTGATGGTGATGATGATGATGATGATGATGATGATGATTATGATGATGACGATGAGAATGGTGCTGACGATGCTCATGATGATGACGATGATGACGACGATGATGGATGATGATAATGACGATGACAATGATGACGCTGATGATGAAGATGTTGATGATGCTGACGACGACGATGATGATGACGACGATGATGATGACGACGACGAAGATGATGATGATGATGATGATGGTGATGGTGATGATGATGATGATGATGATGATGATGATGATGATGATGATGATGATGATTCTGATGATGATTATAATGATAATGATGCTGCTGCTGATGACGATGCTGATGATGGTGGTGGTGGTGATGATGAGGATGATGATGATGATCATAATGATGATGATTGTGATGATGATGATGATGATGATGATGATGATGATGATGATGATGATGATGATGAGGAGGAGGAGGAGGAGGAGGAGGAGGAGGAGGAGGAGGAGGAGGAGGAGGAGGGGAGGAGGAGCAGGAGGATGAGGAGGAGGAGGAGAGAGGAAATAGGAGGAGGAGGAGGCGGAGGGGGGGGGGGAGGAGGAGAGGGAGGGGGGGCGGAGCAGCAGGAAAAGGAGGAGGAGGAGGAAGGAGGAGGACTAGGAGGAGGACGAGGAGGGGGGTGAGGGGGGGACGTGGATAATCAGGAGAACGGCCGCGGCGCCTTTCCCGCTGGTCCTCTGCGGCTCCCACGGTGCGGCCGAGAGAGGAGCAGACGGAACGAACGAACGAACCCCATGGTGCGTGTCTGAGTTTGCTGTTTACTGGGGAGGACGAAAAGGTAGGATAGGATAGGAAAGGGCAGAGAAGAGAATCGGCTCACGCAGCTGGTCTTCCCGGCGACTCCTGGCGCCGGGAGGCGCCCATGCATCGAGAAAAGGCGCCCGGCAGCGGGGCGGAAACCAGCTGCACGCAGCAGATTTCGTAGCTATACCTTTCCGTATCTTACCCTTTCGTCCGCCCCTTGTCTAGGGGTGCATTAGGATCGGTCCTTGCAACCGAGGACTTCTGGACAAGCCAACCGAAAGAGGACAGAGGGTTTTTCGGGGACAGGAGCAGACGGAGGAGCAAAGGGGGGGAGGAGGAGGGGGAGGAGGAGGAGGAGGAGGAGGAGCAGGAGGATGATGAGTAGGAGGAGGCGGAGGAAGAGGAGGAGGAGGAGGAGGGAAGAACGCCACAGGGAACGTAAACATGAAGAGGAGGAAGAGGAGAAGAAGGAAGAGGAGGAGGAAGAGGAGGAGGAGAAGAAGGGGAAAACCGTACAGCTTCTTTTTAAAGAGGAAACGACCGCAGAGATTGGGACGACTGGACAACTGGAGAAGCCCGTAGAGATGGAGACGACAGGAGAGGCGAGAAGACGACCGGAGAGATGAGGAGACGACCGTGAAGTTGAGGAGGAGAAAGGGAGAGGAGGAGGAGGAGGAGGAGGAGGAGGAGGAGGAGGAGGAGGAGGAGGAGGAGGGAGAGAGTGCTTGGTTTTCCCGGCTGGCCGTACTAGTACGCCCAAGTACGCCTACTAGTACGACCCGGCGAGTCGTACTAGTACGCCGAAGTACGCCTACTAGTACGCCCCGGCGGGTCGTACTAGTACGGCTAATTACGCCTATTAGTACGACACGCTGCGGTCGGGAGGCGTACTCGTAGGGCCGAAGTACGCCTACTAGTACGACCCGGCGGGTCGTACTAGTACGGCTAAGTACGCCTACTAGTACGGCCTTTGCGGTCGGGAGTCGTACTAGTACGCCGAAGTACGCCTACTAGTACGACCCGGCGGGTCGTACTAGTACGGCTAAGTACGCCTACTAGTACGACCCGCTGCGGCTCGGGAGCTGCGTACGGTAGGGCCGAAGTACGCCTACTAGTACTCGTACTAGTACGGCTAAGTACGCCTATTAGTACGACCCGCTGCGGTCGGGAGGCGGTAGGGCCGAAGTACGCCTACTAGTACGACCCGGCGGGTCGTACTAGTACGGCTAAGTACGCCTACTAGTACGACCCGCTGCGGTCGGGAGGCGTACTCGTAGGGCCGAAGTACGCCTACTAGTACGACGTCCGCGGGTCGTACTACTAGTACGGCTAAGTACGCCTACTAGTACGACCCGCTGCGGTCGGGAGCGTACTCGTAGGGCCGAAGTACGCCTACTAGTACGCTCCGCAGGTCGTACTAGTACGGCTAAGTACGCCTACTAGTACGACCCGCTGCGCTCGGGAAGCGTACTCGTAGGGCCGAAGTACGCCTACTAGTACGACCCGGCGGGTCGTACTAGTACGGCTAAGTACGCCTACTAGTACGACCCGCTGCGGTCGGGAGGCGAACCCGTAGGGCCGAAGTACGCCTACTAGTACGACTCCGCGGGTCGTACTAGTACGGCTAAGTACGCCTACTAGTACGACCCGCGGCGGTCGGGAGGCGAACCCGTAGGGCCGAAGTACGCCTACTAGTACGACTCCGCGGGTCGTACTAGTACGGCTAAGTACGCCTACTAGTACGACCCGCGGCGCTCGGGAGGCGAACCCGTAGGGCCAAAGTACGCCTACTAGTACGACTCCGCGGGTTGTACTAGTACGGCTAAGCAGGCCAAAGTAGCCCTACTAGTACGCCCCCGCCAACCCCCCGGGGCCGTACTAGTAGGCCAAAGTAGCCCTTCTAGTAGCCCTCGCCGAGGCGGACTTTCGAGCATGTCTCGAGCGGGGGGCCTCTCCGCCGGACGTACTAGTAGGCCAAAGTAGCCCTACTAGTACCCCGCCGCCAGCCCCTCGGGGCCGTACGAGTAGACCAAAGTAGCCCTACTAGTAGCCACGGCGGGGCGGACTTTCGAGGAAGTCTCGAGCGGAGGCCCTCTCCGCCGATCGAACTAGTACGCCAAAGTAGCCCTACTAGTACGCCCCCGCCAGGCCCCCGGGGACCCGTACTAGTAGGGCTACTTCGTGCCTACGCCTCGCCGGAGCGGACATTCAAGGATGTCTCGAGCGGGAGCCCTCTCCGCCGGTCGTACTTGTAGACCAAAGTAGCTCTACTAGTACGCCTCCGCCAGCCCCCCGGTGCCCGTACTAGTAGGCGAAAGTAGCCCTACTAGTAGGCCCGCCGAGGCGGACTTTCGAGCATGTCTCGAGCGGGGGGCCTCTCCGCCGGTCGTACTAGTAGGCCAAAGTAGCCCTACTAGTACGCCCCCGCCGGCCCCCCGGAGCCGTATTAGTAGGCCAAAGTAGCCCTACTAGTAGCCCCGCCGGGGCGGACTTTCGAGGATGTCTCGAGCGGGGAGCCTCTCCGCTTGTCGTACTAGTAGGCCAAAGTAGCCCTACTAGTACGCCCCCGCCAGCCCCCCGGGGCCCGTACTAGTAGGCCAAAGTAGCCCTACTAGTAGCCCCGCCGGGGCGGGTTTTCGAGGATGTCTCGAGCGGAGAGCCGCTCCGCCGGTCGTACTAGTAGGCCAAAGTAGCCCTACTAGTACGCCCCCGCCAGCCCCCCGAAGCCCGTACTAGTAGGGCTACTTCGACCCTACTAGTAGCCCCGCCGGGGGGGACTTTCGAGCATGTCTCGAGCGGGAGCCCCCTCCGCCGGTCGTACTAGTAGGCCAAAGTATCCCTACTAGTACGCCCCCGCCAGCTCTCCTGGGCCGTACGAGTACGCCAGAGTAGCCCGACTAGTAGCCCCGCCGGGGCGGACTTTCGAGGATGTCTCGAGCGAGGGGCCTCTCCGCCGGTCGTACTAGTAGGCCAAAGTAGCCCTACTAGTACGCCCCCGCCAGCCCCCCGGGGCCCGTACTAGTAGGGCTACTTCGTCCCTACTAGTAGCCCCGCCGGGGGGGACTTTCGAGCATGTCTCGAGCGGGGAGCCCCTCCGCCGGTCGTGCTAGTAGGCCTAAGTAGCCCTACTAGTACGCCCCCGCCAGCTCTCCTGGGCCGTACGAGTACGCCAGAGTAGCCCTACTAGTGGCCACGCCGGGACGGGTTTCCGAGAATGTTTCGAGCGGGATTCCCTTCCGCCGACCGTACTAGTAGTAGGCTCAAGTGGCTCTACTAGAATACTCCAGCCTAAACCCTCCTACCCATTCCCTCTGCTCTCTCCTCCCTCTCTCTCTGTCTCTCTCTCTCTCTGTCTCTCTCTCTCTCTCTCTGTGTATTCCTCAGAACCATCTCTATCGGGGAGCTCATACTGGAACCAGCAACCCCGCCATAAAATAAAAATGTTGCTGAGAAGCCCCTCCCACTCGCCATACCCGCTTGCGCGCGTCGCCGAGAGCCGGACCATGCGGACGCCTCATATACACTGGAAGATTATCCGAGGGAACTCTCGCCATGCCGGCAATCAAATCCGTGATTCCAGAGCCTCAATGCACCTACGAATGAGAAAGAACCCTGCTTCCCGAACGCCTGATACCTTCCGCCTCCTGCCGCCCCACTCATCGTGCCTTTCCCTAGTCCCTCATACCCTCTCCTACTCCTCTTACCTCTTCCTGCCTCCTGGGCTCTCGCCCTCTCGTTCATCCTCGCTTGCCGAGGCGACCGAAACACCGCACATGAGCAAAGCCATCCTCTCTCCTCCTTCCCTCCTCCTTCGAACTCTTCTCCTCCCCCCTTCCCTGTGGTTACCCTCCGTGCGGTGCAGCACAAGCGTCGTAGCTCTGAGGGCGCAGGAGGTCCACAGAGACCCCTGCTCGGATTAGAACTCGCCGGAGCGACTCCTATGGGAGGGAATTCCACTGGGAACTCGAAGAGACTAAAAGGACTGACAGAAACTAAAAGGGACTAAAAGGAACTAAAAGGGACTCAAAGGGACTGAAGAGCTTAAAGGCTGCAATCGTACAGAAGGGACGGAAAGGACTGAAAGGGACTAAAAGGGTCTCAAGGGACTAAAAGGGACTAAAAGGGACTCAAAGGGACTGAAGAGCTTAAAGGCTGCAATCGTACAGAAGGGACGGAAAGGACTGAAAGGGACTAAAAGGGTCTCAAGGAACTAAAGGGACTAAAAGGGACTCAAAGAGACTCAAAGGGACTAGAAGGGACCAAGAGAGACCAAAAGGGAGCACATGGCACGAAAGAGACTGGAAGCAGCTAAAAGGCGACAATCGTACTGAAGAGACGGAGGGGAACTGAAAGGGACAAAAAGGGACTAACAGAGACCAAAGGGACTGATAGAACCAAAGGGAACTAAAAGAGAGTAAAAACAAAAGTAAAAGAGACAAAAAGACACCGGAGGGCGTCAAAGGAGCTAAAACGCTACCATTATACCGAACGGACGGAAAGGGACTGAAAAAGACGAAAAGCGACAAAAAGGGACTAAATGGACTACAAAATACTAAAAGGGACTAAAAGGGACTAACAGGCACTACAGGACTTGAAAGGAGCTTAAAGGCTACAATCCTACTGAAGGGACGGAAAGGGACTCAAAGGTACGAAAAGAGACTAAAGGGATAACAAGAAACTCAAAGAGACTAAGAGGGACCAAAAGGCATTACGTGGTACGAAAGACACTGAAAGGAGCTAAAAGGCGACAATCGTACTGAAGAGACGGAAGGAGACTGAAAGGGACTACAAGGGACTAAGAAAGACTAAAGGGACGAAGCGAACCAAAAGGAACTAAAAGGGACTAACAAGAAAGTAAAAGGGACAAAAAGACACCGAAGGCCTCAAAGGAGCCAAAAGGCTACCATTATACTGAAGGGACGGTAAGGGATTGACAGGGACTAGAAGCGACTAAAAGGGACTCTAAAGGGACGAAGCGAACCAAAAGGAACTAAAAGGGACTAACAAGAAAGTAAAAGGGACAAAAAGACACCGAAGGCCTCAAAGGAGCCAAAAGGCTACCATTATACTGAAGGGACGGTAAGGGATTGACAGGGACTAGAAGCGACTAAAAGGGACTGAACGAACTACAAAAGACTACAAGGAACGAAAAGGGACTACAAGGGACTAAGAGGCACTACAGGGATTGAAATGAGCTTGAAGGCTACAACCCTTCTGAAAAGACGGAAGGAAACTGAACGGCACTAAAAGGGACTAAAGGGACTAAAAGGGAGTCAATAAAACTACAAGCGAAGAAGAGGAACCAAAAGGGACTACAAGGCACGAAAGAAACTGAAAGGCTACAATCATACTGAAGGAGCGGAAAGGGATTCAAAGGGACTACAAGGAACTAAAAGGGACTACAGGGACTAAAAGAGACTCAGAGGGACTATAAGAAACTGAAAGGAAGTGAACCGAAGACAACGAACTCGAAGGCTGCACAAGGGCGAAAGAGACATACGAGAGACTGGAGCAACCTAAAACTATGAAGAAGGGACTGAACCAACAAAAAAAGACTAAGGGGAATCAGACCGACGGAAGACGGAAAGGGATAACAGGGCGGCGGCGGCAGCGACGACGACGACGTCCACGCTGACGGCGACGACGACGACGACCGCAGCAGCGCCGAAGCCGAGGATGGCAGCGGCGGCGGAGCCGGCTACGCCGACGCCGACGACGACGACGACGACGCCGCCGACGACGACGACGACGACGACGAACGGCGTCGGCGACAGCGATGGCGACGACGACTTCGGCCGAAATCCGCTCGAAATAAATTCCCGGATCTCTCTCGGGGTCCCTCCCGACGCAGTTGCTTACCCCAGATCGATCTGCAGCGACCCCGAGACCCGAAAACCGCCCCCGGAGGCCGAAAACGCGGAAAATCTCCCCGATCCCTGAAGATCGAGAATCGAAGTTCGACAGATGGCCACGTTCTCGATCGCAGTTTTTCAACCCGGCTCGACTTCCAGAGGCCCCGGGAACCGAAGGCGGCCCCCTGGGGCCGAACCCGCCGAGAAACCTCCCCGAGCCCCGCAATTCGAAAATCAAAGTTTTTCAATACGGGGTCCCCGGTGGTCTCCCGAGGTCCCGAAAACTTCCCCAGGTTTTCCGTCCTGAGTCACATTCTAATGATCCTAGGGCCCGTTGAAGGCTTACGAAGGCCGACAATTGCGAAAACCGATGTACTAGACAAATCCGCCGACCCCTTGGGTCTCATCGGCGTGTCAGATGCTCCCCCTCTCCGTGAACCCCTCCCTGGGGGCCTCGTCTGGTCGATCAGGAGGGGAAGCGCCCGGCCAGCTGGCGTACACGCGCCATGAGACAACACAGAGCTCCACGACGAGCCAAAAAGGCCCCAAGAGGCTCCCGAGCCGGTCCAAGAAGCCCCGAGTCGCCGAAACATCGTTTCAAGACGCCCAGGATGGCCTCCAGACGGCCAAAGATGCTTCCAAGACGTGACCCTACGAGTACGGCGGCGGTGCGCGGCTCGGGCGTACGAGTGGGGCTGCGTACGGCTACTAGTACGACTGCGACGTGCACGGCCGAGCGTACGAGTACGGCTACGTACCGGTACGAGTACGACTGGAGGGGGCGTACGAGTTCGGCGACGTGGGCCTACTAGTACGGCAGCAGAATGCAAGGACGGCCGTACTAGTACAGCTACGTACGCCTACTAATACGGCAGCGGTGTGCCAGGTCGGGCGTACGAGTACGGCTACGTACGGCTACGAGGACGACTGCGACGTGCCCGGCCGAGTGTACGAGTAGGGCCACGTACGCGTACTAGTACGACCGGAGCGGGCGTACTAGTACGGCTACGTAGCCCTACTAGTACGCCTGCGGCGTGCACGGCCGAGCGTACGAGTACGGCTACGTACGGCTACTAATACGCCTGTGGCGTGCACAGCCGAGCGTACTAGTACGGCTACGTAGGCCTACTAGTACGCCTGCGGCGTGCACAGCCGAGCGTACGAGTACGGCTACGTACGGCTACTAATACGCCTGCGGCATGCACGGCCGAGCGTACTAGTACGGCTACGTACGGGTACTAGTACGCCTGCGGCGTGCACGGCCGAGCGTACGAGTACGGCTACGTACGGGTACTAGTACGCCTGCGGCATGCACGGCCGAGCGTACGAGTACGGCTACGTACGGCTACTAGTACGCCTGCGGTATGCACGGCCGAGCGTACGAGTACGGCTACGTACGGCTACTAGTACGCCCCGCGGTCGTACTAGTAGGACGAAGTAGGCCTACTAGTACGACGACCGGGCAAAGCAAGCCTATTCTGGGAGGAGGAGGAGGAGGAGGAGGAGGAGGAGGAGGAGGAGGAGGAGGAGGAGGAGGAGGAGGAGGAGGAGGAGGAGGAGGAGGACAAGACGAGGCTGACGCTGCCAGCGCGTGTTTGCGCGCGTGCCTCTCGCCATCGCTCGGACGTCCATTCCCCGTGCACGTTTCGACTTCGTGCGCTGAGGTTTCGCACGATGACCCAATCTGCTCCTCGGTCGTCGCCGAGAAAAAATACACACGTCCGACCGCTGCCAAGGCCTAGCAGCCTGCCTCACACGAAGGCGGCAGGCGGGGGGCGGCAGCCATCGCCGGGCCGCGGCGCCGGCCCGCACCGCCCGGCGGCGCGGGTCCTCGACGGGCCCCTGCCGCCGAGCGCCAGGACGCTGGCGCGCTCCTCCCAGACGTCCGCCTGGGGGCAGCCCGCTCCGTCTGCCGCGGCCCTCCTCTTGCCCTGTGGCGCGGCGCCAGAGCCCGGTGCCGCTGGGCGTTCGCTGGCGGGCCAGCGGACACTGTGAGAGGGATAGCTTTTTGCAGGGGCTCCGTGGCACTGCCAGCGACACAGCCCGGGCCGAGGGGTCGCCCAGTAGGGTCTTCCCCTCCCCCTCCTCCTCCTCCTCCTCCTCCTCCACCTTCTCCTCCTCCTCCTCCTCCTCCCCTCCTCCTCCTCCTCCTCCTCCTCCTCCTCCTCCTCCTCCTCCTCCTCCTCCTCATCATCATCATCATCATCATCATCATCATCATCATCATCATCACCATCCTTTGCTCCTGGTTCATCGAACGCTTCTCCGCCACTCCTGCATCTCTTCTCCTCCTCCTGGGTTTCACGAACGGTCCTCCTCCTTTTCGTCTTCCTCCTCTTCCTGGTTCTTCGAGCAGCCCTGTGGCGCAGCGCCAGCGCCCAGTGCCGCTGGGCGGCGCCCGGTGCCGCTGGGCGTTCGCTGGCGGGCCAGCGGACACTGTGAAAGGAATAGCTTTTTGTAGGGGCTACGTGGCACTGCCAGAGGGTCTTCCCCTCCTCCTCCCCCTCCTCCTCCTCCTCCTCGTCATCATCATCATTCTCCTCCTCCTTTGCTCTTGGTTCATCGAAAACTCCTCCGCCACTCCTACATCTCTTCTCCTCCTCCTGGGTTCCACGAACGGTCCTCCTCCTTTTCGTCTTCCTCCTCTTCCTGGTTCTCTGAGCAGCCGTTCTCCTCCTCCTCCTCCTCCTCCTCCTCCTCCTCCTCCTCCTCCTCCTCCTCCTCCTCCTCCTCCTCCTCCTCCTCCTCCTCCTCCTCCCCCTCCCCCTCCTCCTCCTACTCTTCTTCTTCTCCTCCTCCTGGCATCTCGGTCCTCCAGGTTCGAGGAGCCAGCTCTTCTGTAACGGACCGTTTCGTGCGCTTCCTGCGCTTCGCTCGGGGGTCCCGACTGCATTTTGCCCGCCGCCCATCCGATGACGGCGTGCCTGCTTCGGCAGCTCGCACAGCCTGGGAACACAATGGCTTCCGGAGCCCGAGGCCGCACGCGCGCTCTTCGAGGCGTAGATCCTCTCTACGTCTGGGGCCTCCTCCTCTCTGCGGCCGCCCTCCTCTCTCCCACCTGTCTCGGTGTGCCCCTGTCGGCCGTGGCTCGGTGAGGGGGCGACGCAGCCTCCTCCTCGGCCTCCTCCTCCTCCTCCTCCTCCTCCTCCTCCTCCTTCTCCGCCTCCTCCTCCTCCTCCTCCTCCTCCTCCTCCTCCTCCTCCTCCTCCGCCCTCTCCTCCTCCCCCTCCTCCTCCTCCTCCTCCTCCTCCTCCTCCTTCTTCTCCTCCTCCCTCCTCTAGTGCACCTTCTGGGCCCCAGAGGGCCCCCAGAAGGTCCCGGGAGGAGCACGAGCGGCGCGCATCTCTTCTTCCCCGAAGCAGCCCAGGCACACACAAACAAATACACACAGATCCCAGGATCCCCCTGTAGCTTCCTATATTTTCAGGGTTTTTGCACCCCCCCCCACTGCCCATGCTTTCTTTTCTTTTCCGGGGGTCGACGATGAATTATGTCTGCGTGTTTTTTCCCCTCCTGATTCCCCCCCCCCCCCAGTGTATTATATCGCCCGCCCCTGGCAGCTCCGCGGCGGCTTCCGCCGAGTGAGCGCTCTGCCTCCCCTTCCCCCCGCCCCGCGGCCGCCCCCCACCTCTTTTTCTTTCCTCCCGCCCTGGCCGCCAGACAATTTAGCGCCTGCCTCCACCAGGCCCCGCCCGAGCGCGCGTGCGGACTGCCTCTGCCACGCCGGTGCGTCAAACACAGATCCCCCCCCCCCCCAGAGGCCTCCTGGATGTGGTCCGAGTAGGTGGGGACGAAGGATCGCGCCGCATCGCCGATGCATCGCCGTCGTATCGGCGATGCATCGGCGACGTCGGTGATGCATCGGCGACGTCGGCGTGGCGAAGCACGGGCTCCACATCGAGCCGCATCGTGGATGCATCGGCGATGCGGCGCGATCCTCCGACCCCATCTGCTCGGACCCCATCTGGGAGGCCTAGATCCCCCCCCTGCGCAACGCCCGACCACAGCCCAGCGCGGCCCACCGGCGACTCGAACGCGCCAGCGTCCGCTCTCGCCCGAGGCGGTGCCGCCGAGGGAGTGCCGAGCAGGCGAGGCCGCGGCACGGGGCAGCAGGGGAAGGGCGGAACGAGGGGAAGGGCACGACGATGCGCGAGGAGAGCCGACAGTCCTCCTCGCACCCGGGCCCCCTCCCGCATGGACACCTCTTCCACCGCGCCCTCCCCCTCATCCTCCCCATCGCTCCTCCTCCTCCTCCTCCTCCTCCTCCTCCTCCTCCTCTCCCTTTCTCCTCCTCCTCCTCCTCCTCCTCCTCTCCCTTTTTCCTCCTCCTCCTCTCCCTTTCTCCTCCTCCTCTTCTCCCTTTCTCCTCCTTCCGGGAGCACCAGAGAGGGAGGCGAGGCAGGAAGAGCGGGCGAAAGAACGCTGCGTGAGCGGAGCCGCTGCCGCTCCCATAGGGGCCGCCTGGGGCGGGGGGGCCGACGGGGAGGAGACGGAGGAGGAGGAGGAGGAGGAGGAGGAGGAGGAGGAGGAGGAGGAGGAGAGAGGAGGAGGAGGAGGAGGAGGAGGAGGAGGAGGAGGAGGAGGAGGAGGGCGGACGATCAAGGAGGAGGAAGAGGAGGAAGGATGACGAGCGAGGAGGAGGAAGAGGAGGACCCAGGACTCTGGAGGTGCTACTGAACCACCTCTGCCGGGGGCGTGCAACACTCGAGTGCAGGCTGCATGCCAAGAAGCCCACACATTGTGGGATAAGAATGAAGGGCGTCGGCACATGAAGCCGAAGGAGGAGAAGGAGCGGAGGCGAAAGGAGAATGAGGATGAGGACATGATGGCCATGACAGAAGTGGGCCTGGCTCAGGGCGGGAGCAACGATACGGAAACGAGGGTACATCGCCGACAGGCCCCCGATGGGAAAACAACGCGCTGAGGGGGGGGGACACCAGACTCTTGATCGTGCTTCTGCTCCCCCCCTTCCCCCCTCCCCCCCCCCGCCTCCACTCCCTGATCGTCCTGGGAATCCCTCCCCTCCCTGCTGCTCCTCACCCTCCGCGAGGAGGAGGAGGAGGAGGAGGAGGGGGAAGAGGAGGAGGAGGAGGAGGAGGAGGAGGAGGAGGAGGAGGAGGAGGAGGAGGAGGAGGAGGAGAGGAGGAGGAGGAGGAGGAGGAGGAGGAGGAGGAGGAGGAGGAGGAGGAGGAGGAGGAGGAGCTCCTCCCCCTTCCTTTCGCGCACGCGCCAACCCCCCACATCGCACGCACCAGGGACAGCGCCACCATGCCGGTCCGACTCCCCCGTGCCTGGCCCGCACCGCCCTGGAGAGGGCAGACGGAGATGAAGCCGATCGCACGCTCTGGGTGAAGCCGCTTATCGTGTGATATGGCTGCCCCTGGCGACAGAGCGGCGGCGAGCGAGGGGGGGAAGTGAGAAGGAGAAGGCCTTCTCAGAAGGCGGCGGGACTTCTCCGAAGTCCTCATGCCTGCTGAGAGGTTGTTTTTATGTCCTCGGGAAGGCTGCGAAACCTTCTCAGAAGCCCTCGCTCCCTGTGGTCGGGGGCTCTGCCCGTTTCCGTGCGCACGGATCTCTCATGACTCCTTTCCGCCCGAATGGCTTCGACGGGCAACCACCTTCGTATTCGACCGTGGGCCCCTTGCTTGAGGGGCAACGATGGGGGGGGACTGACACAGGAGGGGATGCATCGACCTGGAATCGGCCATACATCGCCGATAGATCGGCGATAGGCCTCCGATCGTGAATCCGCACCTTCATGGGCAGGTTGGGGCTATCGGACCCCTATCGGCGATCAATGGGCGATTGGGGGTCGATGCATCCCCACCTATGCCTATCCCCCCCTATCGTTGCCCCTGATTGTTACCCATCGGCCTTTGTTGGCGGTCTCCGGCGGTCCTCTGGCGGTCTTTGGCGACTTCTGGCGCGAGATCAGGGCAGTTGCGTTCGACAAAGGGGTCCATGATCGAACACCTAAGGTAAGGTCTGGGGTGAGACCCCGTGGACGACGAGAACAACGGCCTGCAGCGCCAGTTGTGGGGTGAGCCCCCATAAAAGTGTGTGTGTGTGATCCCTCCGTCGTCGCTGTCCCGTCTCCCTCGTATCCCTGGCCTGGCTGAGGCTTTGAGCCGACGTACTGTCCGTAGCCCGCGCGTGCGTGGCGCTTACCGCGCCTGCTCCACAACACTCGTTTGATCTGTTTCTTTCTCGACCCCCCAGAGCGGTGCAGAGACGGACCGTGCGGTGACCTCGAGATCCCAGAAGACCCCACCGCACGGTCGGCCACCACACGACTTTGGGGACCCTGGAGGCCCCGCCACCGCACAATTTTGGGGGTCTCCGAATGCTTGCTTCGGCCCGCCCCTCAATAGAACAAGGCAAAACTCAATAAACATAAACTGTTGGCGCTCCGCGCGGATTTCTTGGACCTGCGCGGAGCGCGCTAGGGGTGCCGCCGAAGGGGCCGCCGGGGGGGCCCAGCGCGGATCCAAGACATCCGCGCCGAGCACCAACAATTTATGTTTATGGCCTTTTTCCCAACCATCCTGCGGTGTTGGGTCCTCGTTTTGAAAAGACAGCGCCCCGCTTTCCTCCTTCTCCGCAATTGGCATGCGTCTCCCCCACCCAGCACAGCGCTTCGTGGCTCCAAAAGGAGCTCCACGTCCCAGTGGCGCAGTTCGCATGCGTCTCCCCCGCCCAGCACATCGCTTCGTGGCCCCATAGGGAGCTCCACCGAAGGTTCCAGTGGCGCAGTTCGCATGCGTCTCCCCCGCCCAACACAACGCTTTGTGGCCCCAGAAGGACCTCCACCAAAGGTCTCGGTGGCGCCGTTCGCATGCGTCTCCTCCGCCCAGCACAGCGCTTCGTGACACCATAGGGAGCTCCACCGGAGGACCCATTGGCGCAGTTCGCGTGCGTCTCCCCCGCCCAGCACAACGCTTCGTGGCCGCATAATTAGGGAACTCCACCAGAGGCAGTGGCGCAGTTCGCATGCGTCTCCCCCACCCAGCACAGCGCTTCGCGGCCCCATAGGGAGCTCCACCGGAGGTCCCAGTGGCGCAGTTCGCATGCGTCTCGCCCGCCCAGCACATCTCTTCGTGGCCCCATAGGGAGCTCCACCGAAGGTTCCAGTGGCGCAGCTCGCATGCGTCTTACCCCTCCCAACACAACTCTTCGTGGCCCCAGAAGGACCTCCACCAAAGGTCCCAGTGGCGCAGTCCGCATGCGTCTCCCCCCCCAGCACATCGCTTCGTGGCCCCATAAGGAGCTCCACCGAAGGTTCCAGTGGCGCAGTTCGCATGCGTCTCCCCCGCCCAGCACAACGCTTCGGGGCCCCAGAAGGACCTCCACCAAAGGTCTCAGTGGCGCCGTTCGCATGCGTCTCCTCCGCCCAGCACAGCGCTTCGTGGCCCCATAGGGAGCTCCACCGAAGGTCCCAGTGGAGCAGTTCGCATACGTCTCCTCCACCCAACACAACGTTTCGTGGCCCCACAGGGAGCTCCCCAGGAGGTCCCAGTTGCCCAGTTCGCATGCGTCTCCCGCTCCCCGGTCGGCGGCAACTCTGCGTTCGTTCCACCCTTTCCTCCGCCGCTGCATCTTCTCCCGGCACCGCATTCTTTTCCCCCCCTTCCCTTCAACTTCGCTGTCTATTTCCACCCACACTCATCCCCCACTCATCGCTTCCCGTCTCTCCCAATCGTTTCGTGGTTCTCTTCTTTCTCCCCCCCGCCCAGCCCAGCGTTTCGTGGCCCCACAGGACGCTCCACCGAAGGTCCCGGTGGCGCAGTTCGCATATGTCTCCCCTCCCCAGCACAACGCTTCGTGGCCCCAGAGGGACCTCCACCAAAGGTTCCAGTGGCGCAGTTCGCATGCGTCTCACCCACCCAGTACAGCGTTTCGTGGCCCCATAGGAAGCTCCACCGAAGGTCGCAGTGGCGCAGTTCGCATGCTTCCCCCCTGCCCAGCACAGCGTTTCGTGGCCCCAGAGGAAGCTTCACCGAAGGTCCCAGTGGCGCAGTTCGCATGTCTCCCCGCCCAGCACAACGCTTCGTGGCCCCATAGGGAGCTCCACCAAAGGTCCCAGTGGCGCAGTTCGTATGTGTCTCCCCCACACCGCACAGCGCTTCGCGGCCCCATAGGGAGCTTCACCGAAGGCCGGAGTGGTGCAGTTCGCGTGTGTCCCCCCCGCCCAGCACAGCGCGTCGTGACACCATAGGGAGCTCCACCGAAGATCCTAGTGGCGCAGTTCGCATGCGTCTCCGCCGCCCAGTACAGCGTTTCGTGGCCGCAAGGGGAGCTCCAGCGAAGGTTCCAGTGGCAACGTTCGCATGCGTCTCCCCCATCCAATAAAGCTTTTCCTGGCCCATAGGGCGCTCCACGGAAGACGATATTCACATTTGCGGTATTCACAACTGCATGCTGTATGGTTGGGTTCTCCGCCAGGCTAATTTCGTCTTCGACTCAATCCTGGGGAGCCCTGTCTCTGTCCAGAGCAGTCGAGCAGTCGTCACGAACACGTCTCTGCAACTGGCGCCAGGCGAGTCCCGCCCATGCTCACAAGCGGTTGGCGCAACGCTGCGAAGGATGCAAACACGTGCGTGCGTGCGTGCGCGCGCGCGCGCGCGTGTGTGTGTGTGTGTGTGTGTGTGTGTGTGTGTGTGTGTGCGCGTGTGGTGTGTGTGTGTGTGTGTGTGTGTGTGTGTGTGTGTGTGTGTGTGTGTGTGTGTGTGTGTGTGTGTGTGTGTGTGTGTGTGTGTGTGTGTGTGTCGGCCACCTTGTCTGCTTTTCCAACCCCTCATGCATGGCGACACGATTCGCTACAACGGTATCCCCGTTTAGGTCGCCCTCCGCCAGCGCAGTTACCCTGCCTAACCGCCGACGCAACAAACAAGTGTGTGAGAGAGAGTGTGTGTGTTTGTGTGTGCGCGTGTGTGTGTGTGTGTGTGTGTGTGTGCGTGTTTGGGGGGAGGAGTAAGATGAGGAGACAAATGAAAACACGATGGCGACGAGGAGACCAGGTGGAGGAGAGGAGGGGGATGAGGAGGGGCCCATGCGAGAAGTCTACAGAAGGCGTTGGCAGCGCCGCCCGACGCAGCTCGAAGGCCTCCGACCCCGACTGTGTGAGAGTTCACGCAAAGCGCTGCCCCAGAAGGATGCCGCTTGAGCTTGCTCTTGGCAGACCCTTGTCAGACGAAATGGGAGGTCAGCACAAGGGGGCTCGCGAAGCAGCTCACGCAGCCAATTTCTCCGACGCCTCCCAGCGGCGCCGGGAGGCGCCCGTGCATCGAGGAGAGCGCCCAGCTCTGCCCCAGAATGGTGCCGCTTGAGCTTGCTCTTGGCAGACTCTTGTCGGACAACATGGGGGGTCAGCACAAAAGGGGTTGGGATGTGTTGGGCAGCGGGCTGCCTGAACCCGTGGGACGCAAGGGTACCCTGGCCCGCCCCCGCTCTTGCCGATCTGGCGCCGCAGAACGCAGAGGCAAAGACTTAAGGACGCCAAAGCAGATAAGGAACCGCGCTTTATACACCGAAGCTTTTTCCGGCTCCGGACCAAAACTCGCACAAGAAAGCAGATCTGGGTGTATACGGGATCCTGGTGTATACGTTTGTCGCTGTTTCCCATGGAAAATGCGGAAACCCGGACGTCGTCCCCGACCCTCGAAAGGCCCTGGGATTGAGAAACAGCCCGCCACCGGTAGAGTATATGTTCCGGTTTCCGAGGCAAGGCGCGTGTCTTTGACATTGTTGTTGACTGTGTTCTACCCCGTTCGTCCGACCCGGTCTCGACAAAGATGCGTCGTCTTGCCTGCAGGGTTCGGAGGCGACGCTCCCAGCACGCTCCAGAGAGAAAAGCGTGTGGGCGCTGGGCGGGCCTGCGGCCCAGGATGGTGAGGCCTGGATCGTTACCTTCGAGGGAGGAGGACCAGGAGGAGGAGGGGGAGGAGGAGGAGGAGGAGGAGGAAGGAGGAGGAGGAGGAAGGAGGAGGAGAGTGAGGAGGAGGAGGAGGAGGAGGAGGAGGAGAGGAGGAGGGGAGGAGGGAGGAGGAGGAGGAGGTAGGAGGAGGAGGAGGAGGAGGAGGAGGAGGAGGAGGAGGAGGAGGAGGAGAAGAGGAGGAGGAGGAGGAGGAGGAGGGAGGGGAGAAGGAGGAGGAGGAGGAGGAGGGGAGGAGGAGGAGGAGAGAGGAGGAGGAAGAGGAGGAGGAGGAAGGAGGAGGAGGAAGGAGGATGATTAAGAGGAGGAGAGGAGGGGAAGGAGGAGGAGGGGGAGGAGGAGGAGGAAGGAGAGGAGGAGGAGGAGAGGAGGAGGAGGGGAGGAGGAAGGAGGAGGGGGAGGAAAGGGAAAGGGGAAGAAAGGAGAGGAGGGGGGGAGGGGAGAGGAGGGAGAGGGGAGGGAGGAGGAGGATGAGGAGGGTGAGGAGGAGGAGGAGGGGGAGGAGGGGGAGGAAGAGGGTGGGGAGGGGGAGGGGGAAAAGGACAAGCCAGGTGCTATGGCGTCATATCTGACGTCCTACCCCTCCCTCCCATCCCTTACCATGGCGTAGATCTCCTCTCTATTCGTACAATCGGATGTCGAGCAGGGCAATGATCGCGAGAGGGCGCGCGATGCATCGTAGAGCACGGCATGGCATGGGCTAAAGAGCACGGCAGAGCGTATAATGTCACAGCATGGCGTGGCATTGCGTAGTGAAGCATTACGTCACACAGCATTGCAATGCAAAGCATGGCATCGCACAACGGCGCAGAACAGAACACCGCACAGCATGTCATTGGAGGGTAACAAGATCGTCTTCGAAGGGTTTGGGCCGGTCTGGAGTCGCGACTCCATGTCTAGCTCCCTGGGCTCCGCCAGAGGCTCCCCACAAGGCGGGGCTGATGGAGAGTACCCGCTGGCTCTGCTTGCAACATCGCCTCCTAAAAACAGAAAAGTGGCTCCCGCCTGCTATTTCCTTCTAACGCCGCCGCCCCGAAGTGTGGGCCTTCTGCGGCCCCCCCTTCGGATACCAGATGTCTAGTGACTTGCGATACTTTTTTTTTGGGGGGGGGGCCTGTCTGGACGGACCGAAAACGCCCGCGCTGCAGCGGGAGCACGCTTTAGAACAACCAGAGGCGCAGAAATGGGGCCAGCGCTGCAGCGGGAGCAACATTTTGAAGGACCGAAAATAATCGGATTGCCACAAACACATGTGAAAACAAAGAAATGAGGTCAGCGCTGCAGCGGGAGCACGATTCGGAACGAGCGGAAGCGCGGAAAGGAGGCCAGCGCTTCAGCAGAAGCAACATTCTGATAACAAAAAAAACCAGAGCGAAAACCCAATTCCTGGGAATCCCGTGTAAAAAAACATACGTGGAGGGGGGCCGAACATCTTCCGGACGTCATCCAGGGAGAGACGACAGTCGTATTCAGATTGTGTAATTGTGGAGGAGGAAGGGGGAGGGGGAGGGGGAGGCGAGGGGGAGGGGGGATGGGGAGGAGGGGGGGGGAGGGGGAGGAGGGGGAGGAGGAGGAAGAGAGGGCTGCAGATTGGTTGCTGATCGGGCAGAGCACCCCTCGGAGCGCTTGGAGCCACCAGGGCATGCCTCCATTGGAGGCGCAGGCAGCCAGCGGCACCACGCTCCACCGTCTCCCTCCAACATGCTGGACTCCCCCCTTAGAACAGGGCTGGACCTAAACGCTGTGTTTCGTTTTGTGTTCGTTTCGTGTTTCGTTTTGCTCTACCTGTTCTCTTGTACCCCCCTTCCAACACGAAAACCAAAACACAGCCGAAGTCCAGCAAAACAGCGTTTAGGTCCAGCCCTGCCTTAGAACAATAAACACCTGCATAGACGTAAACTGCCGGAGGTCCGCGCGGACTTCTTGGACCGTCTCTCGACGTCCCATTGGCGCGCGGAGCGCGCCAGGGGCGGCGCCAGAGGCTCAGCCAGGGAATCCAGCGCCGATCCAAGAAATCCGCTAGGACATCCGAACAAAAAATATGGTTACGGCACGCTCGTGTCGTGCCGACTTCGGCGTTGGTTTCTGACACCGCGGGGATCGTTCAACCTTGAACGGTCGGCCGTTTTCGAAGCGTCAGCTCGTGCAGCATCGACCGATTCTGGGTCGCTGGCGGCGTTCCGTGTTGAACGCAGGCTGCGGGGCCGCCGCCGGTCGACACGACGCGAAACCAACGTGTGCGGCGCTCCTTCTTGTTACTGCCGTTAGACATCTAATTATTCTTCTTCTTCTTCTTCTTCGATCTCTTCGCCTCCCCCCCCGGCGCCTGCAAGAAGGTCGGCGCCTCCCCCAGTCGCAGGCTCACGAGTTCGTTCAGCCTCTGCAGCGAGCTGCCGTCCGGCACCAGGCCCTGCCGCGCGGCGCGGCGCGGCGCGGCCCGAGGCGGGGGCGAGCCCGCGGCTCTGGTCGACTGCCTTCCGGGACCTGCACGTCGCACTTCGCGTGTGGCCGGCGGCGCCCAGGACACGCCGCGGAAGACATCGGCGAACACCCCAAGAGGCGCCCGAGAAGCCCCCCAGGAGGCTCCAGGAGGCCCACCAGAGGTCCCAAAGAGGCATCCAGAGAGGCCCCCCAAAGGCCTCGAAAAAATTGCCAGGAGGCCCCCAAGAGACCTGCCAGGAGCCCCCCCACGGGGTCGGCGGTGCGGCGTAAGCCCAAGAATGACGAACACTCGTGCCGCATTCCTTTGTCATTCTTGGGCTTACGCCGCACCGCCGACCCCTCGGGGGGCTCCTGGCAGGTCTCTCGGGGGCCTCCTGGCAGCACTTTTAAAGCCTTTTGGGGGCCTCTTTTAATGCCTCTTTGGAGCCTCTGGTGGGCCTCTTGGAGCCTCTTGGGGGCTTCTTGGGGACCTCTTGGGGCCTCCTGGAGGTGTCAATCCCCCCTCCAATGATCATGCCCGGTGCGGAGGGCCCGAAACGGAGCATTGGAGAAATGCGCCGTAGTACGTAGCACCCCGCAGGTGCGGACAAGAGCGGGGGAGCGGCGGGGTCGTCGGCAGTCTGCGAAGCTCTGAAGAAGCCCGCCGCAGGCGCGAATTTTAGCACATTGCACAAAGAGACCGTTGCAGGCGCCGAATTTTCGTCAAAACAGTGTGGGTGGGTCGCGTCTGGTTTGCGGGGAGGTCGCCGATGGGTCGCGGGTGGGTCGCGGATGGGTCGCGGATTGGGTCGTGGGGGGCCCATCCTTATCTTTATAGGACGACCATTGGCCTAGAACCCCGTTTGTCGGCATCCCCCCAGCCCCCAGCAACCAACAACCAAACAACTCTACTCGTCCCTCATGCTTACAACTTCCCATGTCCAATGGAGTAACCGAATTGGATCCCTACGAAGCTGGATACAGCTCTAGTCGGATTCCTACAGGGCTGGACGCAGCTCTAGCAGGATCCCTACAGGGCTGGACGCAGTGTTAGTAGCACCCCAACAGAGCTGGATACAACCCAAACGAGGGGGTCCTTGGAACACTCGATACAACCCTATAGGCAGCCGTACAAGCTGGATACAGCCCCATACGGATCCCCCATGGCTCGAAATAGCGCTAGAGGGATCCCAACATAGCTGGATGCAGCCCAGAAGAAATTAGATCTGAGTGGGAAAATGCTCTGACGGGCCAACATCACTGGATACAGATTAAAAGAAATCCCTACAAGGGTGGATACAGATCTGAAAAGAAATCCCGACACATATGGATAGAGCTCTATAGTGATCCCTCAAGAACCGGATGCAGCTCTCGTGCGACCCGTACAAAGCTAGATCAAGCTGTTTCGGGATCCCTGCACAGCCAGATGCAGCTCCAATGGGATCCCCACTGAGCTGGGTACGGTTCCATGGAGATCCCTACAAGAATTGTATACAACTCTGGTAGGGCCCCTTACAGGTTAACATATAAACATACTAGAACCATCGGATCCTCGTAATCGTCACCATCGCCACCCTCATCGTCATCATCTTCATCGTCGTCGTCATCGACATCGACATCATCACCATCACTATCACCATCAACAATATCATCACCACCAGCATCAGCAACACCATCGTCATCATCGTCGTCATCATCGCAATCGTCATCATCGTCATCATCGTCACCCGCATCACCATCATCATCGTCATCATCGTCATCATCATCATCGTCGTCGTCGTCATCATCACCATCGTCATCGTCATCACCATCATCGTCGTCGTCTTCGTCGTCGTCCTCGCCCTCAGAATCCCTCCCCGAGACCGAGCGTCTTGGTAACTAGGGATGTGGACCTGAGGCCGCCATGCCTGGGTGATGGGCCAGTGGCCTGCCTGATGCCTGTTCGGATATGGGTGGTGGAAGTTTTTCGGAGGCCTCTTGGAGAGCTCTAGGGGGGCTCTTGGGTACTTCGTGGTTGCCTCTTGGGGCCCCTTGGGAATCTCCTGGGGGCCTTTTGGAATCCTCTTGGGGCTTCCTGGGAGCCTGACCGCAAGGGGTTTCCCTGGGGGCCCCTTGGGGGCCTGTTGGGGCTTCCGGGGGGCCTCTTGGGAGCCTCTTGATGGCCTCTGGGGGCGTCCTAGGAGCCTCTCAGGCCGGAGACCTTGAAATATCGCGCTCTTCGGGCCCTCTTGAGTCGCTCTTGGGGCTCTCTTGGGGCGCTCTCGAGGCCCTCTTGAATTATCTGGGGGGCCTCCTGGGCCGTCCCTGGGCTCTCTTGGGGGCCTCTTCGGCCGTCTTGTCGCGATCTGAAGGGCCTCTGACGCCGTCGGGGACCGTGGGGAGGCGGAACATGGGAGAGCGCAGAAATGCTTCGAAAACCATCGGAAAAAAGGATAATCTTGAAAGCCCTCTTGACGTGTCGTGGCGTGTTTGGCAGCGGGCCTGGGCAATCCTGGGAGCCCTGGGACCCCCCCAATCCCCCCATGGGGGAGTACGGCACCGGCCCGGCCCCCCCCCGGCCTACTCTTCCATACAGACATACATATCTATATATATATATATGTATACACATAACTCTAATATGACCCCTACAAGCTAGCTGGAGGCAGCTCTCGTCGCATCCCAACAGAGCTGGCTACAGCTCTGTAGAGATCCCTACATGGATGGACCAGCTCTGGTAGAGCCCCCACAAAGTTGGATACTGCCTTATACGAACCCCATACACAGCTGGAACCCTGTTTATAAAGATCCTACAGCGTGGATGCAACACGAGCAGGGTCCCGACAGAACTGGGTACAGATCTGTATAGGAAACCCAAGAAGACTGCAGAGCACCCTATGGGGATCCCGACCGAGCTCGGTACGCCTTCCTTCAGACTTGGGTGCAGGATCTACACAGACCCCAACAGAGCTTGATCCAGCTCTGTAGGAGCCCCTGCTGATCTAGATGCTGGTCTATGGAGATGAATAGCTGGATACCGCTCTGGTGAGATCCCGGCTAAGCTCGATACGACTTAAGTGGGGCCCATGCAGAACTTACACGGGCCTATCAGAACCCTATATCAGAGGTGGGTACAGCTCAAATTCGATCCCCACCAAGCTGGACACAGCTCACATAGAATCCAACTGGAGCTTGAAACCATTGATTTCCAGCTGCATGGGGATATTGACAAAGTTAATATCTCCATACAGCTGGATACAACTGTATGCGGGCCCCTATCGAGCTAGATCCTGGTGTAGTGGGATCCCCATGCGAGCCAGGCGCAGGTCTAGTCGGATCCCTATAGAGATGGATACAGTTCTGGTGGGATGCGTTAAATGCTTGATACGGTCCTATTGGAATCCCCATTGAAGTCGTCCTCGTCATCGTCTCAATCGTAGCTGCCATCGTAGTGGTAATCGTACTAGTAATGATGGTGATCGCAGTAGTGGTCAAAGTAATGTCAAAACAGTGATGGTAGTAAGCGCATTTGTTTTCTAATAGTGGTATTCGCAATAATCTCAGGCGTCATTGCAATAGAAAGAGTACTCGCAACACGTATAATCAAGACTCGTAATAGTAGCAGCAGCAGCAGCAGCAGCAGCAGCAGCAGCAGCAGCAGCAGCAGCAGCAGCAGCAGCAGCAGCAGCAGCAGCAGCAGTAGTAGTAGTAGAGTATAGAGTATATTAAGTAGTAGTAGTAGTAGTAGTAGTAAGTAGTAGTAGTACGTAGAGTAGTAGTATTAGTATTATTAGTAGTAAGTAGTAAGTAGTATTAGTAGTAGTAGTACGTAGTCGTAGTAGTAGTAGTAGTAGTAAAGTAGTAGGAGTAAAGGTCGTAGTAGTTGTGAAGTAGCAGCAGCGCAGCAGCAACAGCAGGGCAGCAACAGCAGCAGCAGCAGTAGTAGTAGTAGTAGTAGTAGTAGTAGTGGTGGTGGTAGTGGGAGTGGTAGTGGTAGTCGTAGTACTAGTAGTAGTGGTAGTAGTGGTGATAATGTGGGTAGTATTCGTGGTAGCAATAGTAGTACTCGTAGTAGTAGTAGTAGTAGTAGTCGTAGTAGTAGTAGTAGTAGTAGTAGTAGTAGTAGTAGTAGTAGTAGTAGTAGTAGTAGTAGTAGTAGTAGTAGTAGTAGTAGTAGTAGTGGCAGTAAACGTAGTGGTAGTAGAAGCCCCCTACCGCGCGGTGGTAATAAGGATCGTAAAAGCAATCGTAATAACTGTAGTACTAGCAAGAGCAGTAACCGGAGAAACAACATGAATGATAGTAGCGGTGCTGGCAATGCACGTCGTAGAAATCATACTCGTTGCTGCCGTGGTGATGTCATGGTTGGTACTTGACTTAAGCATCGAAGTCGTACAAGCGGTGGTAGTAGTGGACGTGGCAGTAGTACTGGTGATAGCAATCGAACTTGCAGGCAATAGTGGTAATAATAGTTGGACTCGTAAGACTGATAAACATAATACGTCAAACTTATACGACTTGGAATCGTAGTGGCCGAGGAAAAATCGTAGGGGCTCGACCACAAGACACCTGCCACAAGACACCCAACCCTGAGACCGCAGGACGTCCATCGATTTTTGGTGTGGGAACGTCACGCTCCCCGTAGCAAAACCATCGAAACCCAAGAAACGCAGGGCACACTGGAGGCAAGCAGGGTGTCTTTGGCATGGGTCTCCACTGTAGCTTCTCGTCGGCGGCAAGCATGTCTCCACGTGCCCGGCCCCGCGGCCTGGTCTGCTCGGCCGCAGCCCCACGATTACAGGGAGACCTTGTCCGGGAGCCCCGCTCGGGACCTTCGGCAGGTGCGTGTCGTGACGACGTCGGAGCTGGTCCCAGACGCGGCGTGGGCCTTTCAACCTGGAGCGATCGCGGCTTCTCAGACAGCGCACATCGCATTACATGTCGGCCGAATCTGGGCCCGTTCAGCCTTGAACGCCTTTGCTGATGTCGGCGCCGCGTCGGCACGACACGAACCTACCGTACCAATGTAGGCGCGTATCCGATCCGTCGACGGCGGACCCCCCTCCCTAACTGCAAAAGGGGAGGGGGGGGGTTCGACCCCCCCCCTCCCCCCTTACCCCCCTTTGGATTCGAAATTCGGACCCCCCCCCCGCTTTACTCCGGAACCCTAGTTCCGAACTCCCACCCCGTAACCCTAACCCCCTAACCCCCTAACCCTAACCTTCATCCCTAACCCCAAACCCCAAACACTAACTCTATTCAAAACCCTCACCCTAAGCCTTACCCTCACTCTAATGCCGACACTACACCTAACTCTAAAACCTAACCCTGACCCTAACCCTACGCTCTAACCTCTAACCTCTAGCCCCGAACCCCAAACCCCGACCCCCAAACCCCGAACCCCTAACCTCTAAATCCCACACTGACCAGAAACCTAACCCCACTACCCTAACCCGAACCCCCTGACTCCCTAACCCTAACCCTAACACCCTAACTCTAACCCCCATAGCCCTAACCTTAGACCTAACCCGAACCCTAATCCTACCATTCATCCTAACCCTAATCCCCTATAACCCTAACCCCTAACCCTAACCCTAACCCGACCCTCTAACCCTAATCCCCTACCCCAAACCCCTACCCTGACACCCTAACCCTGGCACCCGAACCGTAACCCTACCACCCTAACCCTAACCTCATGACGCTGAGCCTAACACCCTAACCCGAACCCTACCACCCTAATCCCAACTCCCTAAGCATAACCCTACTACCCTAATCCGAACCCCCTAACCCTAACCCTAACCCTCTAACTCAACCACCCCAACCCTAACCCCCTACCCCACTAGCACGAACCCTAACACCCTAACCATAACCCTACCACCCTGACCCTAACCCCCTGACACTATCCCTATCACCCTAACCTGATACCCACCACCCAAGCCCAACCCCCTAATCCTAACCCTAACCCGACCAGCCTAATCCGAACCCCCAGAACCCTAATCCTTACCTATACGACCACCCTTCGGGTGATAAGGAGGTTCGGGGGGGGGAGGAACCAACGTCTCACTCGATCGGTCTCACTATCGATCTCACTATCGATCTCAGTATCGGTCTCGCTCGATCGATCTCCCTCGATCGATCTCACAATCGATCTCACTCGATCTATCTCACAATTGATCTGACTATCGATCTCACAATCGATCTCACAATCGATATCACATTCGGTCTCACTATCGATCCCACTATCGATATCACAACCGCTATCACAATCAACGTCATCATCATCATCATCAGCAACAACATCAACATCAACATCATCATCACAAACATCATCATAATCGGGACACCGTCCTCATCATCAACACCAACATCATCATCATCATCAACATCATCATCATCATCATCATCACGGTCATCAACATCATCGGGACACCACCATCATCATCATTATCATCACCATCATCACAATCATCATCATCATCAGCATCATCATCAGCAGCATCGGGACACAGTCATCGTCATCATCATCATCAGCAGCATCATCATCGGGACACCATCATGACCACCATCGTTATCATCATCATCATCATCCTCATCATCATCATCATCGGGACACCATCATCATCATCTCATCCTCATCATCGACATGATCATCATCAGCATCATCAGCATCATCATCAGCATCATCATCATCGTCATCATCGGGGCACCATCATCACCATTACCAACATCAGCATCAACATCATCATCATCATCATCACCATCGGGACGCCATCATCATCAACATCATCATCATCACCATCATAATAATCATCATCATCGGGACGCCATAATCATCATCAACCTCATCATCATCAACATCATCATCATCGGGACACAATCATAATCAGCATCATCAACATCAACATCATCATACTCATCATCATCGGGACACCATCATCGTCATCATCATGATCATCAACATAATCATCATGAGCATCATCATCCTCATCATCGGGACACCATCAGCATCATCATCATCATTGTCATCATCATCATCATCATCATCGATTTCATCATCATCATCATCATCATCATCATC